>KV417549.1:0-47152 GCA_001630335.1 Athelia psychrophila | reverse complement strand
GCCGAGGAGTTTGGCCGCGCACGCGTGTTCAACACGCCGCTCACCGAGCAGGGCATTGCAGGCTTCGCCATTGGGCTCGCCTCGATGGGCTGCACCGCGCTCGCCGAGATCCAGTTTGGCGACTACATCTTCCCCGCGTTCGACCAGCTCGTCAACGAGGCCGCCAAGTTCCGCTACCGCTCCGGCGGCACGTTCAACGCGGGCGGGGTCGTCGTGCGCACGCCCATCATGGCGGTGGGGCATGGCGGTTTGTACCACAGCCAGAGCCCCGAAGGCTTCTTCATGGGCGCGCCGGGGCTGGTGGTGGTTGTGCCGCGGGGGCCGCTGCAGGCGAAGGGCCTCCTGAGGGCGGCGGTGCTCGAGCCGAATCCCGTCATTTTCATGGAGCCGAAGATCCTCTACCGCGCCGCATCGGAGCACGTCCCGACGGGCGACTACGTCCTCCCCCTGCGCACTGCTGAGACGCTGACGCGCGGGGACGACTGCACGGTCCTCTCGTGGGGCACGCCGGTGTACCACTGCGAGACGGCCCTCGGGCTCCTCGCGGAGCCCCCAGCCGGGCTCGCGCCGCACATCCCGAGCTCGATTAGGACCGCGAAGGTTGAGCTGATCGACCTGCGGACGATCATGCCGTGGGACGTGCACGCCGTGGTGGAGAGCGTGCAGCGGACCGGGCGGCTGGTCATCGTGCACGAGGCGGGCATGAGCGCGGGCCCGGGTGCGGAGATCGCTGCGGAGGTGCAGAAGAGGTGCTTCTTGCAGCTGAAGGCGCCAGTGAGAAGGATCACTGCATGGGAGTGAGTGTTGTCTTCTGTCTTATTCCCTGACAGCTTTGTTAATGACGTGCAGCACCCCGGCAGGCTTGGTGTACGAGAAGTTCAACGTGCCGGATGCGCTGCGGATTGTGGACGGGATCGCACAGACGCTGATGTACTGAGTAGTAGCAGGTGTGTTAGCTGTGCCCCCGCTCGTATGGCACCAGTGACTGACTTGCAGTGCAGCTTATATAGTAACAAACCACGACAAACAATGTATATTGCAAACCAAACAATCATGACTTACAGTCAACCCATGAACCCTAGAGCCGCGCTTGATTAGACCAAGTAACGCATTCGCCGAGTTGCTCTGGCAGTCCCAGCTGCAATCTATTGATCTATTCCAGGGAAATACAGCTAGGAAACTCAGGCGAACACAATCATGTACAAAAACGAGAGTGCAGACGCGCTGAGGAAGGGACTTGGCCATTCGTAGTAGCTTAGCGCTGCCCACAGCAGCAACTTCGAGCCTAACGCCACTACAAGCCTAATCTTAACTCCGGCGTCACGGTCCCTGATGCCAGCATACATTCCAACCGCGGGCGCGCCATCGGCAGTGGCTTTCAAGTGGAGTTGACCTAGAGCTGGATGCATGTCGACTGGGATCTGCGGGGCGTCTTCATTCTGAGCTGCAGTGATGGGTGTCTCGGGGCTCTCGATTGTTTCTATCATCGCGTCGCGGGGCATGTGGTGCCGAAGGATAATGGCTATAGGTGCTTGGATAAACGATGGTGTATGGAGGCTGACTATATGCTGAACATATATTGGCGGGTGTCGACTGAAGGCTGGCGGGGGCCGACTACTATCAATGTCAACTGGCGGTTGGCTCGGCGGCTGGCAGTAGCGCTCACCCAAGGCTGACTAGAGAATGAACAGATATCGACCGAAGGCTGGCGGGGACTGACAGCTGGTTTAGGACGCGGAGGCTGGCGATACTGCGCACCCAAGGGCTGACTACGGAAGCTACAGAATAGGGCGGTATGTTTGTGGTTGATTTTCACGACCTGGAATGTACAATCGCAATATGAGATGTCGCTGTTCGGGCCAAGTTCAGTTATGGCCTCGCAGTGGGCGTACTGAGTATTCAAATAACGGATGGTAGTTGAGTAGAGGTTGACTTGAGCAAGGTGTCACTTGAAGAACTGGTTGGGCGATGCTCTCGGTTCTTTGAACTCCGATTGTCGTTCGGTGTTTATATACAGCTTGGCTACTGACCGACGTGCACCACCAGCATCTACCAGCAACATCCCTCCGCCTACCTGCTTTTGTCATATAAACATTGGTGTGTGGCATGTAAGAACCCCGTGTCAGCTCGAATTGTGGCTAACACTCCCGAGCAGCATCATCTTGCATCTTGAATCGCGATAAGCAACACACAATGCGTCAAGACTGGAAGGACCGGCAGCGCCTGTTACTATCAGGGCGTCTGGAGGAGATTGCCACTGAAAGACGCAGACTAGTTCTTCAACTAGCAGAACTAGATGCTCGGGGAAAAGCCGTGCAACAAGACTTGCACAACCTGGACTCGCCCATCTCCATCCTTCCTAGCGACATCCTGGTCATGATTTTTGAGGCCGGCGCGCTTCTTGAATCAAGAGCCAAGTTTCATTTCGGGTCTCTCGCCTCTCATGTGTCACGGATGTGGCGCGAAATCGCACTGGCAACCCCCCGGCTATGGACCAAAATAGAATGTACCAAGTCCGCGACTACAGCATTCCAGCCATACTCCGAGAAAGTTAGAAGCAGAGCTACCACTTTTCTTTCAAGGTCCAAGTCGTCAGCGATCGAGGTTTACCTCGAGAACCTCGTTGAATATGATCTTGATGACCTTCAAATGGTGGAATTTCTCGCAATGCTCGGTGATCACGTTCACCACTGCCATCACCTGTGCATCAAAGATGGAGACCCGTATGCAGGTTTAGGGAGGGCTCTCGAATACTTCTCCTGCAAACCTGCTCACCTCCTTCGCTCAATCCGACTGGGCCCTGATCCTGGCTACGATGACGCCTTCATGCTGAGAAAGCCACTTTTCCCATTCGGTGCCCCTTATCTAACAACGGTACAAATTAACAATATACATACCAGGTCGCTCTGCTTTTGCATACCCTCTTTCCTCCATGTAATGACCTTGCGACTCTGGGGCATTTCCGTTTACGAGCAGCAGTCTGAGTTTCGAGACGCTCTCGTGGCCTTGCCAGTGCTGAATCACCTTGAGTTGCGTTTGCTGGACAATTTAGACAACGCAACAACGCACGTGGTGCTTCCCACCCTCGGATTCCTCCAGATAGAAACGCGCAAACCAGATACCCTTGATCGCGCTATCCACACTATCCACGCAGTATCACTGACCACCCTTTCGCTATCAGGGTGGAATTATCACGAGCCCGAACTGAACCTCTCAAGCGGAGAGGATTTGGAGTCCCACTTCCCCTCTCTATTGCACTTGATCCTTCTGAACACTACAAAGGAAGCACCAAACCTCGAAGTGGTCGCTCGCAGATTCCCTGCCATCGAGCGACTGACCTGTCACTGGCAAATGTCACCGACGAGCAGGCTGCTCTGTGACATCGACCACATACTCACCATCATTGACCCGTCCAACGGTGACGATGATGAAGGAGGGACCAATACAGTTGACCACCCCCTCCGTTGGCCCAAACTGCACACCGTTGCAGTGTCAGCGTCTGACAGGCCGTTGGATGCTCTGACATTGCACTACAAAATCTGCATGATGCGAGACGCCGGTCATCCGCTGTGCAGACTCAAATTGCCCGAGTCTCTGTTCGTTCAAGCGGGTGCGAAGGCTATGATGTACTTGCGAAAAATTGTCGAGGTAGAGGACTTCAGCCTCGACTGGCCAACACCATTTGCGGGGTTTGACGATGAGCCTTGAGGTACGTCTCTGACGCATGCACTCCATGTTGATTCGATTTCTCATGATGCGATGGCAGGTCAGCAGGGTCGAGGTTGGCGGGTAATTGATATCGGCGAGAGCCAAATGAGGACTACTGGCGGGGTCGCGGGGGTGGGGATTGGGGTCGGTTGGTAAAGCAAAAAAAATTGGCTCGCAACTTTGTCGCAACTTTAAGACATTCTGATTCAGAATTTCTTCGGAAGTGATCATGATGGCATCCAAACATGGAAATTAAGTCGACCACTTGTATCACCTCTGCATCGAGGACGGAGGCCCAGACAATTTGCCGTCGCTCTCGAATACTTCTCCCACAAACCTGCTTCCATCCTTCACTCGCTTCTTCTCGGCATTCATAATGATGATAATCTCCTGTTACAGCTGAAAGGGCCACTTTTCCCATTGGGCGCCCCTCATCTAACAACTGCACAACTGAACAGAATGGATACCTCGTCACTCCACTTTTGTCTACCTTCTTTGGTAAATTTACAGTCCTTGCGAATGGGGGGAATTGAAGTTAACAACCACGAGTTCCGGGATGCTCTCATGGCGCTCCCGGTACTGAATCATCTCGAGATATCGTTGGATAATTTCTCTCAGCATGCAACACGCTTTCCAGTGAGACTTCCCACCCTCGGATTCTTGAAGATAGAAACGTGTATCCCAAAGGCTCTTAATCGCACTATCCACACTATCCACGCGGCATCACTGATTGCCCTGTCATTGTCAGGATGGGATGGCCAAGAACCCGAGCCGAACCTCTCAAGCAGAGATTTGGAGTCCAATTTCCCTGCTCTACAGCATTTGATCCTTGGGAACATCACAAAGAAGGCACCGGACCTCGAAATGGTCTCTCACATGTTCCCTGGAATCGAGCGGTTGACCTGTCAAATGTCGCCGGGAAAAAATTTCTTCATCGGCCCCATACTCGCCACCATTGACACGACATCCAGCGGTGATGGTTCTCTCCGTTGGCCCAAACTGCACACCGTTGCGGTGTCAGGGTCTGGCACGCCATTGGATGCCGGAGCATTGCACTACAAAATATACCTGATGCGAGACGCTGGCCATCCGCTCCGCAAACTCAAATTACCCAAGTCTTTGTTGGTTGAAGCGGATGCGAAGGCTATGGGGTATTTGCGAACAACAGTCGCTGTGGAGGATTTCAGTCTCGACTGGCCAACACCGTTCGCGGGGCTTCATGGATGAGCCTTGCTGTACGTCTCTGGCACATGCATCCACGTTCATTCGATTTCTCGGGAGGGGGAGGGAGGAGCGGTGGGCAGGAGCCCAAGGCCAGGCGCGTCGCGACGCCTGCAAAACGCGAACCTATCTATGCACAATGACGTGAACCACAATTTGGGGTTCGCATTTTCCTTCGACAATACTGTACTAGTATCACTGTGGCTTTCTGACTATCTCAGGTTTTTCTTTTGCGTTAATTATCGCACGAAGGCCGATCAATATAAGAGTATGCACATTAAAGACTTTGTTCATTTCAAGCGCACTTAGGTGGGCTTATGTCGACCTGGTAAATCCTCCCGTACCACCGAAACGCAATTCGAGGGACAACGGGACTGACGGGTGGACGTTTCGAAAATGTAATTTTCTACAATAATCAGCAGGCACCGTGTATCCGATATCATTCCGCAAGCACCGAGTCGTAATCGTATACATCGTCGTAATCAATCCTTTCATGAAAATAATGCCCCGCTGGCAATCCTCGTTTGGCACCCGCCGATATCAATCATCCACCAGTCTCCACCCCCCAACATGCCATCAGAATAAAGCAAAGTCGGATGCATGTGCCAGAAACGTACCTCACTTCAATTGTTAAACCCGCGAACGGTGTGGGCCAGTCGAGGCTGAAGTCTTCCACATCGACAATTTGCCGCAAGTGCCCTATAGCCTTCGCACCCGTTTGAACGAACAGAGATTTGGGTAATTTGAGTTTGCGGAGCGGATGGCCGGCGTCTCGCATCATGGATATTTTGTGGTGCAATGCTCCTACATCCAATGGCATGCCAGGCGCCGACACCGCAACGGTGTGCAGTTTCGGCCAACGAAGGGAATCACCGCTGGATCCCGTGTCAATGGTGGCGAGTATACGGTCGATGTCACAGAACAACTCGTTTTCCCGTGACGTCGACCAGTTACAGGTCAACCGCTCGATTCCAGGGAACATCCGAGCGACCATTTCGAGGTCTGGTGCCTGCTGTATGATGTGCTCAAGGATCAAATGCTGTAGAGCAGGGAAGTGGGACTCCAAATCCTCTTCGCTTGAGAGGTTTAGTCCGGGTCCGCCGTAACCCCACAGCGCCAGTGAAAGGGTGGTCAGCGATGTTGCGTGGATAGTGTGGATAACGCGATCAAGATCGTCGTGGCCGTGCGTTTCTATCTGCAAAAATTTAACGGTGGGAAGTACCACTGAAAAGCTTGTTGCATTCTGAAAAATTCTGTCCACCGATAACTCGAGATGATTCAACACTGGGAGCGCCATGAGAGCATCTCGGAACTCGTGTCTGTCAATTTCAACAATTCCCTCCAGTCGCAAGCACTGTAAATGTTGAAAAGAAGGTAGACAAAAGTGGAGTGACGAGGTAGCGATGTTGTTAAGTTGTGCAATTGTTAGACGAGGGGCGCCGAATGGGAAAAGTGGCCTTTTCAGCTGAAAGAGGTCATCGTGAGTGCCAAGCAGAACTGAGTGAAGGATGGAAGCAGGTTTGTGGGAGAGGTATTTGAGAGCGTCGAATACACCATCTGGGTTATTGTCTATGATGCAGAGGTGATTAACATGTCCGACTTGGTCACCGAGCATTGTGAGAAAATTCCTCGTTTTGTCATCTCGTTGATACTCATCGTAGAAATCCTGAATCCGAATGTCTATCGGCGATGACTTGGACCTTGAAAGAAAAGTGGCAACCTTTTCTCCCAAATGTGTTATGTACGTCGTGTATTCTTCTCCCTCGGCCTTGGACCTGGTACATTCAATTTTGTTCCATAGCTGGGGAGTTGCTAGTGCTATTTTGCGCCAGCGTTGGGACACGTAGGAGACGAGGGACCCAAAATGACACCTGGGGCTTGAATCAAGCAGCGCGCCGGCCTCAAAAACCATGGAAAGGACTTCGCTAGGAAAGATGGAGATGGCCGCGTTCATGTTATGCAATGACTTAAACTCTTGTTGCACGGCTTTTTCCTGCCTGTCAAAGTTCTCCTGTTGCACGTCTTTCTCCTGCCTGTCAAAGTTCTCCTGTTGAAGGGCAAGATCGCGCCTTCCAGTCGCAATAACCTCCAAACGCCTTGTCAGAGACAGAGCAAGGCGCTGGCGGTCCTCCGAGTCGGGGCGCATTGTATGTTGCTTGCAGCGTGCTGTTCGGGCTGTCAGTCACGATGCAAGACGATATGCAGTCCTTTCATATTGCATACCAATATATGATGCAGATATTGCTTCACAAGAGCAGAATACGAGATGGTGGTGGTGGTGGTTGACTGCAAGGTGAGAAGCCCAATCAGTGGGCCGGAACTTCGATCTACTTCGATCGTAGCGATAAGCGCGCGCTGCATGGAGAACGACTCGACGTTCGTCGCGCCAGAAGGCGTCTACTCTGTCACAGAAGAGTACAAGCCGGCCCCAAGCCATCTCCACCCCATCACCCCCATAATACCCATTCACCCCCTCCCGCCTCTCTCACATCACCGTTCGATTCCCCGCACCCAAGGCCAGGTGTTGTCGACGACATTCTCCAATGCCTCTCTCGTAGACCTGCTTCCATCCTTCGCTCAATTCTGCTCGACACTCATGGTGTATATGGTTTCTTCTGGTTTCTTTGAGCTGACAGGGCCACTTTTCCCATTGGGCGGCGGGCGCCCCTCATCTAACAATTGCACAACTTAACAACATTGCTACCTCATCACTCCACCTTCTTTTCAACATTTACAATGCTTGCGACTGGAGGGAATTGAAGCTGACAGGCACGAGTTCCGAGATGCTCTCATGGCGCTCCCAGTGTTGAATCATCTCGAGTTATCGATGCAATGTTTTTCTCAGGATGCAACAAGCTTTTCAGTGGTACTTCCCACCGTTAGATTCTTGCAGCTAGAAATGTATGGCCGGGACGATCTTGATCACATTATCCACACTATCCATGCAAGATCGCTGACCGCCCTTTCACTGGCGTGGCGGGGTTACGGCGACTCCGGGTCAAACCTCTCAAGAGAAGAGAATATGGAGTCTCACTTCCAACCCACTTCCCTGCTCTACAGCATTTGATTCTTGAGAACACCATGCATCAGGCACCAGACCTCGAAGTGGTCGCTCGCATGTTTCCTGGAATCGAGCGGTTGACCTATCAAGTGTCATCGGAGATAGGCCTCTATGGCATCGACCATATACTCGCCACCATTGACACGGAATCCAGCGGTGATGATTCTCTCCGTTGGTCCAAGCTCCACACCGTTGCGGTGTCAGCACATGTCATGCCATTGGATGCCGGAGCATTGCACTACAAAATGCACATGATGCGAGATGCTGGCCATCCGCTCCGCCAACTCAAATTACCCAAGTCTCTGTTGGTTCAAGCGGGTACGAAGGTTATGGATTACTTGCAGACAACAGTCGAAGTGGACGATTTCAGCCTCGACTGGCCAACGCTGTTCGCGGGGCTTAACGGGTGAGCCCTGAGGTACGTATCTGACACATGCATCCATATTCATATTCGATTTCTCATGATGCGATGACAGACCGGCGGCAGGGGAAGGGGGATGGGCCCAAGACCAGACGTGTCGCGACGCCTGGAAAACGCAAACCTATGCACAATAACGTAAATCACAACTTGAGGTTCGCATTTTCCTTCGACAGTACTGTACTAGTATCACTACGGCTTTCTGGCTATCTCAGGTTTTTCTTATGCGTTAATTATCGCACGAAGGCCGATCAATATAAGAGTATGCAAATCAAAGACTTTGTTCATTTCAAGTGCACTTTAGTGGGCTTATGTCGACCTGACTTATGCTTGTTGGGAAACGCAATTCGAGGGATAAGAGCGGAAGTTCCGAAAATGTAATTTTCTGCACCAGTTACTAGTTACTGGCCCATGTATCCAACATCCCTCCACAAGCGTCGATCCATAATCGTATATAGGGTCTTAATCAACCTTTCCAAAATAGTGCCCCGCCGGCAGTCCTCATTTGGCCTGCTGATATCAATCATCCCTCAGCCTCCACTCCCTCAGCATGTCATCAGATAAAGCACACGCGGATGCATGCGTCAGAAACTCCTCTCCAAGCTCTTCAATTATGCAAACCCCTCGAACGGTGTTGGCCAGTCGAGGCTGAAGTCCTCCACATCGACTATTGTCCGCAAGTACCCCATAGCCTTCGTACCCGCTTGAGCCAACAAAGACTTGTGTAATTTGAGTTGGCGGAGCGGATGGCCGGCGCCTCGCATCACGTATATCTTGTGGTGCAATGCTGCGGCATCCAGTGGCGTTCTAGACCCCGCCACCGCAACAGTGTGCAGTTTGGGCCAACGGAGAGAACCATCACCGCTGGATCCCGCGTCAATGGTGGCGAGTATGTGATCGATGCCATAGCACAACCCGCTGTTCGGTAACACTTGACAGGTCAACCGCTCAATTTCAGGGAATCTGCGAGCGATCGCTTCGAGGTCTGGTGCCGTATCTGAGAAGCGCCCATTTGCAAGGATCAAATGCTGTAGAGCAGGGAAGTGGGACTCCAAAGCCTCTTCGCTCGAGAGGTTCAGTTTGGGTTCGGTGCCATCCCACCCCGACAGGGAAAGGGTAGTTAGTGATGCTGCGTGGATAGTGATGGCGAGGATAGCGCAATCGAGTGTGTGCAGGTACGTTTTTACCTGCAAGAATATGAGGGTGGGAAGTACCGCTGGAAAGCGTGTGGCACGCTGAGAAAAATTATCCACCGATAACTCCAGATGTTTCAATACTGGGAGCGCCATGAGAGCATCTCGGAACTCGTGTCCGTCAACTGCAATTCCCGCCAGTCGCAAGCACTGTAAATGTTGAAAAGAAGGTAGACAAAATTGGAGGGACGAGGTAGGGATGCAGTCAAGTTGTGCAATTGTTAGATGAGGGGCACCGAATGGGAAAAGTGGGCTTTTCAGGTTGAGGATACCATGATCACTATGAGTGCCGAGCACAATTGAGCGAAGGATGGAAGCAGGTGTATGGGAGAAGTATCGAAGAATGATGCGCACATCATCTGGGTCTCCGTCGTTGATGCAGAGGTGATAAAATTGCCCGACTTGGTCACCGAGCATTGCGAGAAAATTCCTCGTTTGGATGTCATCTTGATAATCATCGTAGAAATCCCGAATTCGAATGTCTACCGGCGATGACTTGGATCTTGAAAGGAAAGCGGCAACCCTTTCTCTTTCTAACTCCGAATATGTCATGTACGTGTATCCGTCTTCCACAGCTTTGGACCTGGTACATTCAATTTTGTTCCATAACCGGGGTGTTGCCAGTGCAATTTTGCGCCAGTGCCGGGACACATGGGAGACGAGGGACCCAAAATGACACTTGGAGCTTGAATCAAGCAGCGCGCCGGCCTCGAAAACCGTGGAAAGAATTTCGCTAGGAAAGATGGAAATGGCCGCGTTCATGTTGTGCAACGACTTGAGCTCGTGTTGCACGACTTTTTCCTGCCTGTCAAAGTTCTCCTGTTGAAGAACAAGCTCGCGCCTGCCAGTGGCATCCTCCAAACGCCTTGTCGGTGACAGAGTAAGGCACTGGCGGTCCTCTGAGTCGGCCCGGCGCATTGTATGTTGCTCACAGCGTGCTGTTTCGGCTGTTAGTTACGATGCAATACAATATGCAGTCCTTTCATATAGCATACCAGTATATGATGCAGATATTGCTTCACAAGAGCAGAATACAAGATGGTGGTGGTGGTGGTGGTGGTGGTTGACTGCAAGGTGAGAAGCCCAATCAGTGGTCGGAACTTCGATCGTAGCGATAAGCGCGAGGCTGCATGCATGGAGAACGACTCGACGTTCGTCGCGCCAGAAGGCGTCTACTCTGTCATAGAAGAGTACAAGCCTGGTCAAGCCATCTCCATCGCATTTTCCTTCGACAATAATTAACTAGTAGCACTATGGCTTTCTGGGTATCTCAGGTTTTTCTTATGCGTTAATTATCCTACGAAGACCGATCGATATATGGGTATTTACGTGAATATTGAAGACTTTGTTCATTTCAAGTGCAATCAGGTGGGCTTATGTCGACCTGATAGATCCTCCCGATTCGAGGGCCAACGGGGCTGACGGGTGGAAGTTCCGAAAATGTAACTTTCTGCACCAGTCACCGGTCCCCGTGTATCCGATATCCTCCCACAAGCGTCGATCCATAATCGTATATAGGGTCTTAATCAACCTTTACAGGAAAATGGTGCCCCGCCAGCAGTCCTCATTTGGCCTGCTGATATCAATCATCCCTCAGCCTCCACTCCCTCAACATGTCATCAGAATAAAGCACACGCGGATGCATGCGTCAGAAACGTCCTTCCAAGCTCTTCAATTATGCAAACCCCTCGAACGGTGTGGGCCAGTCGATGCTGAAGTCCTCCACATCGACTATTGTCCGCAAGTACCCCATAGCCTTCGTGCCCGCTAGAGCCAACAGAGACTCGGGTAGTTTGAGTTTGCGGAGCGGATGGCCAGCGTCTCGCATCACGTATATTTTGTAGTGCAATGCTGCGGCATCCAATGGCGTTCTAGACCCCGACACCGCAACAGTGTGCAGTTTGGGCCAACGGAGGGAATTATCCCCGCTGGATCCCGCGTCAATCGCGGTGAGTATGTGGTCAATGCCATAGCACAACCCGCTATGCGGTAGCACTTGACAGGTCAACCGCTCGATTTCAGGGAATCTGCGAGCGATCACTTCGAGGTCTGGTGATGTATTTGTGGTGTTCCCAATTGCAAGGATCAAATGCTGTAGAGCAGGGAAGTGGGACTCCAAAGCCTCTTCGCTCGAGAGGTCCAGTTCAGGTGCGCAGTCATCCCACCCCGACAGTGAAAGGGTAGTCAGCGATGCTGCGTGGATAGTGAGGATGGCGAGGATGGCGCAATCAAGAGTGTGTAGGTGGTACGTTTCTACCTGCAAGAATCTAAGGGTGGGAAGTAGTACCGCTGGAAAGCGTGTTGCACGCTGAGAGAAATTATCCACCGATAACTCGAGATGATTCAATACTGGGAGCGCCATGAGAGCATCTCGGAACTCGTGTCTGTCGACTTCAATTCCCTGCAGTCGCAAGCACTGTAAATGTTGAAAAGAAGGTAGACAGAAGTGGAGTGACGAGGTAGCGATGTTGTTAAGTTGTGCAATTGTTAGATGAGGGGCGCCGAATGGGAAAAGTGGCCTTTCTAGGTGAAATACATCATAATCACCTTCAAGGCTGATCAGAATTGAGCGAAGGATGGAAGCAGGTTTGTGGGAGAGGTATTTGAGAGTGTTGAGGATACCGTCTTTGATGGAGAGGTGATGAAACTGCCCGACATGGTTGCCGAGCATTGCGAGAAAATCCCTCGTTTGGATGTCATCTGGATCATCTTTGCAGAAATCCTGAATCCGAATGTCTACCGGTGATGACTTGGATCTTGAAAGGAAAGTGGCAACCCTTTCTCTTTCCAACTCCGAATATGTCATGTACGTCTCACACTCGTCTTCCTCAACCTTGGACCTGGTACATTCAATTTTGTTCCATAGCCGGGGAGTTGCCAGTGCAATTTTGCGCCAGTGCCGGGACACATGGGAGACGAGAGACCCAAAATGACACCTAGGGCTTGAATCAAACAGCGCGCCAGCCTCGAAAATCATGGAAAGAATTTCGCTAGGAAAGATGGAAATGGCCGCATTCATGTTATGCAACGACTTGAACTTTCGTTGCACGGCTTTTTCCTGCCTGTCAAAATTCTCCTGTTGAAGAACAAGATTGCGCCTGCCAGTGGCAATATCCTCCAAACGCCTTGTCAGTGACAGAGCAAGGCGCTGGCGGTCCTCCGAGTCGGGGCGCATTGTATGTTGCTCAGTGCTCACAGCGTGCTGTTCGGGCTGTCAGTCACGATGCAAGACGATATGCAGTCCTTTCATATTGCATACCAATATATGATGCAGATATTGCTTCACAAGAGCAGAATACGAAATGGTGGTGGTGGTTGACTGCAAGGTGAGAAGCCGAATCAGTGGGCCGGAACTTCGATCGTAGCGATAAGCGCGCGCTGCATGGAGAACGACTCGACGTTCGTCGCGCCAGAAGGCGTCTACTCTGTTACAGAAGAGTACAAGCCTGCCCCAAGCCATCTCCACCCCATCACCCCCATAATACCCATTCACCCCCTCCCGCCTCTCTCACATCACCGTCCGCTTCCCTGCACACAAGGCCGCCGCTGGCCCCGGCTTTGCCCAGCTACTCAGTGCTAAGAAGCCTCTCCCACATACGGATGCTGCGAGCCAGGCGAGCAGCGACACCCCCGACGAAGAGCCCGATCATACGGCGAGTGGAGAGAGCCAGGCGCATCTGTTTGCGGCGAGAAAGAGCGCAGGGGCAAAGGCGCCCCCGCGGCCGAAGCACAATATACGCACGACCTCCTCTACCTTCATCGCTCGCCTCCAGTCCGCGGAGGGCCTCGCAAAAACTCTTTCGGCTAAGCACGGGGATACAACATTTCTGTTCTACAACTCTGCCAAGTCGCTGCTGTGGGTCGACGTCGGCGGGGGGAGCGGCAGGGAACCGCTTGCCCGACTGACGTTCACCGCCTTCCCGACATGCCACGACGTGCACCCCGCCACGGCCTCCCCAGATCGCCTAGACGTGATCATCGGCTTTGCCTCGGGCGATCTGCTCTGGTTCGACCCCCTCAGCTCACGGTACGCGCGGCTCAACAAGGCGGGCTGCGTCTCCTCCTCCCCCGTCACCGCCGTGCGCTGGGTGCCGAGCAGCACCTCGCTCTTCCTCGCCGCACACGCCGACGGCGCCGTCTTTGTTTACGACACCGAGCGCGAAGACGGGCCCTTCACACCGCCCGAGCCCCTGTCCTCCTGGGATCCTACCCAGTCCATGTTCGTCTCCGCGCCGCCCTGGCCTGCGGCGCAGTCCAGGGCGCCCGCGAAGAACCCCGTGAGCCACTGGCGCGTCAGCAGGCGGCCGGTGGTCGACCTGGTGTTCAGCCCTGACGTGAAGTGGGTCGCGGCGATCAGCGAGGACGGCTGTCTGCGGGTCATCGATGCGCTTGCGGAGGTCCTGGTCGACTGCTATGCGAGCTATTTCGGCGCGTTTACGTGCATGGCGTGGTCGCCGGACGGGCGGTTCATACTCGTGAGCCCCTCCCCGTCCAACCCCCCACTGCAATATAACTGAACAACACTTAGACCGGCGGGCAAGATGACCTCCTGACCCTCTTCGCTCCCTGGGAAGCGCGCGTCGTCGCCCGCGCACAGGGGCACTCGTCTTTCGTCGCCAGTGCGGCCTTCGATGGCACGCGCTGTGACGGACGCACGTACCGCTTCGGCAGCGTCGGCGACGACGGGAAGCTCATCCTCTGGGACTTCTCTGCCGGCACCCTGCACCGCCCCAAATCGCACCCCGCGCACTCGCACAGCTCGCATCCGCGGTTCAGTGTCGCGAGCACTGCGTCCCTACGCGGGCTGGCCCTGAATGGGAACGGGGAGAAGGAGCGGGAGCGGGAGGGCGGGCGGTTCCACCCCGCGCCGGGGCGGAACGAGGTTGCCGTCGTGCAGCCTGTGCTCGTACGTCCCTTTCACCGCTTCACGCTCATTTTGTCGATTGAGTAGATACTGACGGACGCGATGCGTACAGGTTAAACACACGGGGGCGGAGTTGACGACGGGTATCGCGTTCCTTCCGCGCGCGCTGATCACAGCGGGGAAGACCGGGCTCGTGAAGATGTGGGTGCGCCCGCTCGCGATACGGGCCAAGCATGGCAGTGGGGGAAGCGGATAGGCGCGCGAAATGGGGGGCGTGTTGATGTCGTTGTAATCTAGTGTGTTCAAGCCCGGCGCTTTGCTTATTGTCTATTTAGTTGAGGATCGTCCGCACGATGGGATAATTTATTCAGTGCATTGATCTTGAACTCGATTGTACATGGCTGCATTTATATTTACAGGGAGGCTGTTGGCCGGTGTGCCTCATGGGCTCAAGAATGGAAGCGAGCAGCAAGCAGCGAGCGCCTGTTATGATCCGCAAACTCTGAGATTCCGGTCAGCCGCTGCCCCGTGCTCTTTCTGTCCACAACCACCATCACCGACTCCTGCATCTGCCGGCTGCGACTCTATGGGTAAATTTACGAACATCCTCAAGTCTCTTCGAGGATCAACCTGAGCTGACTGCGTGCCCCGCGACTCCAACCACAGGTCCCAATGAAGTGCCTTTGAGGCACGGTTAGGCTGGATCTGGTGCGATACTAAGCAACCTTAGTGTCAATATATGAATGCGCGGCGACCTCGCTGCCTAAGCACAGCTCACATCGATCGGATCATATCGATCCAATAACAGGTGAGTATCCTGTATCTGCTGCATCACGCGAGCCCAGTCCGCGACGCTGATTTGCACTTAGGCTATCGCCATGCCACGGCAGCCACCCGATGCAAGCTCGTATAGGTCGCTCTGGCCACCCCCGCCTCCCAGGGTGATATACATTCTGCTGCTCGTGCGGAGTCAGTGGATCGACCAGTCAAAGTGACAGGTATTGCATATTCTTGGAACATGCAACACCTTTGACTTTGAACGAGGGTATGGCGCATTGACTTCGCGTTAGGACGAGGATGGATTTCAGAGACATTAGGGGCTGCCTCGCTGGGGACGATCATGATAAAATGCGCGCGATAGTAATATAGTATTGACGCGCATTGCGCACTTGACTGCTCATGTTCGAATGCAATGCTAATTATACGCTTTTAGGTATATATATGTGGCTGCAGCCTCTCGAATGGGCCTGCTGCTTCATTTAACACGCCTCTCTCGTATAACAAGTGAGTACTGCGATTGCTACTACATTCCGCGAGCTCAATCCAGGTTCCTGATATTCATTCATGTCTACCGCGACCGGCTCGCTGCGATACCACGGCATATGTGGTTATATTGAGCTGCTCGCATGGAGTTCAGCATAGTGTTCTGGAAGTGACGGTTATTGCATATTCTCGGAACATGCAGTGCCTCTCACTTTCGTCCACATTGCTGACCACCGCGCCACCACTGGTATGGTGGAGTGAACGCGGAGACGTGGGGCGCTGCTTCGCTCGGGAGCTGGGGCATTAAGTGTGTATGTACGCGTTCGACGAGATTCGCGCGCACCTATCTTGTTGGCAAGCAGTATACTACTGGTGTATCGCGCGAGCTCAGTCGATAGCTGAACTCTCTTGCGATAGTTATTAATCTGACTCTCAGATTCGTGGGTGCAAATTACATGGATCGCCAAGCTGGGCAGGGATCAAACCTGACGCTTCGCGCCTCGGCGAGCATCTTAGTGTTATGTCGAGGTACAACCACAATCAACTGCCGTTACAACCTACCACTCATTGCTTTCTCTGCAACGTTGGTAGGGACGGATTTTTCCATGCCCAAGCATTGTCAAGAAGGTGGATACGGCATGTACTATGCATATGGCTCAATGGCCTATTTGCCTATTTGCCACCCCCCAGCTCGCACCGCGCCGGGGTGCTTTTGGAAGTTCTACTGCGCGTCTGTCCTAGCTGCCGTCTCTAAGCTAAATAAGGTGGTCATATAGTGCTACCTACCACCGGATTCTACTGGCGCGCCAATGGCCAGCTTGATGCAACTCGATGTCACTCCGGTCGATCAATCGCTAACGACCATCTCACGGGACCAATGAGCAGAACCGACGGGAATATAGAATCGATAGAAAACCAGAAGGATAACATACACTAGGAACAAGCAAATAATGATACAGTGGTGGAGCAAATAGAGTAATACAGGATGAACAAACACGATACGATACAGTATCAAGCGCAGCAAGACACTGGGGCACTTATAACATGTCAGTGTTGCGAGTCATCAAGCACACGATATGGAGGCATACCTTGAACGCAGCCTTAAGCTTGGGGTATCAGACGCCTCTTGCAAGGTGTAGTCGGACAGCTCGTGCCATGTGCCCGCGTAGTCTGGTCGACCTGCTGAATGATCTTGCTGCCAGCTGCACCAGTCATTCGTACGCGTCCTGCCGCAAGATGATGGCCAAGTAATGCGGTGTGGCGATGTGGCACAGGTGCGGTAATACAGTGCCGACAAATCCCGAGGACGGGGGCGGATGTGCAGAGACGGGGAGTTGAGCCGTGAAGCTGGCGTGTTGGCACTGCGCGGATCCAGCTACTGGCGTGTGCGTGATGCTACGCGGAAGCGGTTTTGGGGTCATCAGGCGTGGGGATAGGCGGGTGGGCACTGGCGGGCGATCAGGCGGGTCCAGCTACGCGGGTCCAGCTGTTGATGTACGCGTGGATGCGCATTGGGTTGCGAGGACGTGGGGCTTGAGCAGGTTGGGAGACGTGTTGTGGGGGGACGCATGCGTGCAGGTGGAGTGCGGTCGTGCTAGCAAGGTTGTCGCTGAGCTTGGCGCGCGGGCGCACCTGACAGGGCGGGATGAGGTCGGAGGGCCAGGACGTAGTTGCAGCGCGTCGAATTTGGGCCAGGATGGGACCCGCGTGCAAGCCATCCTGCCCTTCCGATCGATCGGCGGTGTTGCCTGGTTGTACTACGGGTAAGCCGCATTGAAATGCAAGTCAACGGTCTATAATCGAAGGTTGAAGTTGGGTTGAAGCAATGTCCAACAATTAATATTGGTCCCGGCCTGCAACTGCACTTGATCACAATCTTGCTCGATCAGACTCAAACGCTTGCCTGACCATGTCGCTATTCAAAATCCTTCGACGCCGAGCTTCGACCACGTCATTCGAGGACATCCAAGCCTCGACTCTGTCATTCGAGGGCGTCCAAGCCCCTTTCGCGCAGTTAGGCCAGGCTTCGCGATCCGCACCAGCCCTGGACGAAGACGGAAGAGATGTTAGAGAGCGCTTCGAGCGCATCCGCATTCTCGTCATAGGTCGGGCCAATGCTGGCAAAACCACGGTCCTCCAGAAGGTCTGCGGCACCACAGACCAGCCTGTTGTCTACAATTCTCGCGGGAACAAGGTACTTGAGCCATTTGCCGTGGATGTCGACCAACTTGATTCAGCACCTGGGCTCTTAGATCTGGAGACGGAACTTTCTGATGCCTTCTCGCGATGTATGTCTTGCCCTTATTTCTCCCACTTAAGCCTGACATCCTCGACAGCGTGGTCTGCACGACATCAACAACGCGACGGTGTTTGAGAGCAACCCTGGCTTTATCTTTCATGATTCCCGAGGCTTCGAGGCGGGCGGTGCACAAGAGCTTGAGGATGTCAAAGCTTTTATTTCGACTCGGTCAGACAGCATAGAACTGGAGGATCAGATCCACGCCATATGGTGAGTCAATGCTAAGCAACCTGAGAGCTACATATATTAACTCCTTTGGCTAGGTACTGCATCCCGTTGGATGATGACAGGCCGTTCACCAGGGCTGAGATCAGCTTCTTCTCGGAGTGCGGTACGGGTAGTGGTATGCAAGTCTCCTCTCGCATTTCGCTCGCTTTTGATAATCGGACAGTGCCGGTGATCGTGATATTCACCAAATTCGATGCTATGGATGACAAGGCATTCGGCGAGCTTAAAAGGTCAGGCTTGTCCACTGACGAAGCGAGAGTTCAAGCTCCCGGTCATGCAGGGATGATGTTTGAAAGAGACCTCAGGGGTATGCTTTATGGGATGAAATATCCTCCCAAAAACCATGTGCTTCTTCGAGGTAAGGTGCTGTACACTGGCCAAAATATAAGCTTATTCCGGGGTAGACATGGATCATCCCCAAGCAACCTGCCAAGAACTTGTTAATTGTACTGCCAGTGCAATTGATAATGAGGTGTTAAAGCTGTCATTCATTTCCATGCAGCGGAGCAATTTAGCATTATGCATGAAAATTGCCATGAATGAAATCGGGTGAGTTTGCTTAAACTATTACCATATTAATTCCACAGGTTTTAGAATTTCATTCAGACAGATGGATTTCGTGAAAATGCCAAAAGCTATCATGGCCTGCTTCCCTCACAGTGTGGTATTTTACTTTAATTTTTTTATAAATGAGATTATTTACAATGTACTAGGGTTTTGTGACAGCTCATTATTACCTCCTCTAACAGCACTTTATTTTATTTGATCATAACAGTTTGTGAGTGCCTGCTCCAGATCCACTGTGCTTCAAGGCTGACCCCTGTGCTCTGGCCCTGACAGATGTAAGTGCCTGCTCCAGATCTCACTGTGATTCAAGGCTGACCCCTGCGCTCTGGCCCTGACAGGTGTAAGTGCCTGCTCCAGATCCACCGTGATTCAAGGCTGACCCCTGCGCTCTGGCCCTGACAGCTTGTAAGTGCCTGCTCCAGATCCACCGTGATTCAAGGCTGACCCCTGGCTCTGGCCCTGACAGGGTGTAAGTGCCTGCTCCAGATCCACCGTGATTCAAGGCTGACCCCTGTGCTCTGGCCCTGACAGCTTGTAAGTGCCTGCTCCAGATCCATCGTAATTCAAGGCTGACCCCTGCACTCTGGCCGTGACAGAGTGTAAGTGCCTGCTCCAGATCCACCGTGATTCAAGGCTGACCCCTAGTGCCCTGGCCCTGACAGCTATGTAAGTGCCTGCTCTCAGGACCCACCATGATTCAAGGCTGACCCCTGTGCATTCTGGCCCTGACAGCATGTAAGTGCCTGCTCCAGATCCACCTGAATGTTTCAAGGCTGACCCCTGAACTCTGGCCCTGACAGGATGTAAGTGCCTGCTCCAGATCCACCGTGATTCAAGGCTGACCCCTGCACTCTGGCCCTGACAGGGTGTAAGTGCCTGCTCCAGATCCACTGTGATTCAAGGCTGACCCCTGCGCTCTGGCCCTGACAGCGTGTAAGTGCCTGCTCCAGATCCACCGTGATTCAAGGCTGACCCCTGCGCTCTGGCCCTGACAGCGTGTAAGTGCCTGCTCCAGATCCACCGTGATTCAAGGCTGACCCCTGCGCTCTGGCCCTGACAGAGTGTAAGTGCCTGCTCCAGATCCACCGTGATTCAAGGCTGACCCCTGCGCTCTGGCCCTGACAGGTTGTAAGTGCCTGCTCCAGATCCACCGTGATTCAAGGCTGACCCCTGCGCTCTGGCCCTGACAGAGTGTAAGTGCCTGCTCCAGATCCACCGTGATTCAAGGCTGACCCCTGAGCTCTGGCCCTGACAGTATGTAAGTGCCTGCTCCAGATCCACAGCAATTCAAGGCTGACAGCTGTTCTGTGACTATAATAGTTGGTATGTGCTTACCTCAAGCATAATTCAGGTTAAGGCTGACTGGAATACTCTGGTTTTGACTCACAGGAGGTAAGTTATTTCTTATTCCTGCTACACTTGCATTATCAATAACTATAACATGTTGTATTTTCCGCTTGGTGAGTATACACATTAAATTCCAGTATGTCAGGCCAATGACACTTGGACAGTGATGTATTTTTCCTTTTTGGTCTCAAGATGGAAGATATCAAGAAGCCCGCCATCCAGAATCGACTGAGTGAACTGGTATGTTAGCTTATATTGGTCTTATACAGTGGCTAAGCATGTGTAGGTTGCAGCATCAGGATCATCCAGCAGACTGGCTTGCTTGGCAGCTGGTTTGGTTCCACTATAATTGTGCACACTTGAAATCTAATACACTCTCCGAGCAGTATTTATTATCACGCTGGACCTGTCTTTCTTCATCTGGAACGAGAATCCTTCCAAAGAATGCCTTTCACAAGCGCTCAGTGTCTACAAGGAAGCCACCACCAATCACCAGGCAGTCATGAAAGCTGTGACGGAGGCGTGTAGGCTGAAAGAAGGAGACTCCATATTAACGAGGGAGAAGGCATTCCGTGTACGGATGACAGAGATTGTTCTCGCGCACCGCCTGTGTAAGTCGAATTGCTTCATACCGGTGTCACACTGATGTGTTGCATGCAGCGGAGAGCTACAGGGCCGGGACAGGCAGGGGATAAAGCAGAAGTGAATGGAGACAAGAAGTCTCGCGGAGGATGGAGCTGTCGGTCTTGTATTTTGTATCTGATGATTGCGGCCAAAGGTTACGAGCCCAACAATCCAACATTATGCATCGCACTCGCGATATAGGCCTCGTCCGTGCAAGTCGCTCGTTTAGGATGTTGCAACTTAAAGATGGCACCGCACACGACTCTCACAGTGCATCTCAGAGCGCAAAGTACAATAATGCAGCACTGCCAGGAAGAGCGTATAATCTGGTGGCCTCCCTCTATTTCCCCTGCGGTGACGGTGTATTTGATTCGCCCAGAAGATACTGCCTATCAAAGCGACAAGCCCGAGGGCCATGCTGGTGACGGTCGCCATGTCCAGACTCCAGGAACTTGGAAGACAGCTGCGCAAAGGTCAAGTCTGTGCATGCTTCGCATCAGACCGGAAGTTCGTGTGATTCAGCGACGCCTGCTGCATATGCCGTGTGTTGAGGATGCGGACTGAACTTGCAGATGTGCAGGTGGTAGTGGTGCAGTCATTCGAGCCACAACAGACCGCCTATGAGAGGCGAGCCTGACATTGCACGGCGCCGATGATGATTCTGGCGACCGCGCCGACGTCCACGGGCCCAAGGCAGTCAATGCGCTGGCGTCGTCGGTGGGCTGGATATTGGTAGAGACAGACGCAGAGGAAGCAGAGCTCCAGAGATAATCGTATCTCATCCAAGTCACGTACCAAACACCTAAATTTCTTGCGGCTTTCAGACTCATCCTCTACGCGTTTTCACTCGCGTGAGGGTATTACTAGGCTATGCATGAGAGATCTAGCCAATTTTCTGCAGCGAGACAGCGAAAAATATGAAGCTGGCACGCAGGACGCTGGGACACTGAGGCCAAGACGAGGCATTGACTCAGACTGGAGCTCAGACTGGAGGACGCCCCTGAAGGGTTGCAACTTGACGTTCTGCACGTCCTCAGTCTCCTTCCCACCATACTGATCACAACTCGCTGTCTGGCATTAATGTTCCCGCCTTTCTTATTTATGCACTGTATGTGCAGTACTTTCTGAAACAAATTGAACTCTGCCATATTCCTCGTGCACCGATCAGCATTGAGCAAGTCCCGTGCTCCTTATGTCCACAACCACCATCACCGACACCTGCATCTGCCAGATGTTCGACGCAGCGATTCTACGGGTGAAATTATGGATATCCTCTCAAGTCTTTCGAGGATCAACCTGAGGTGACTGCCTGCCAGCCCCGCAACTCCAACCACGGGTCCCCCCCAACCATCCCATCCCAGTAAATGCCTCTGAGGCACAGTCAGGCTATATCTGGTGCGATAAGCAACCCTGGGGCCAATCCATGGATGTGTGGCGACTTCGCTGCCCAATCACAACTCACGTCAATCGGGCCATCAATCCATTAACAAGTGAGTATCTACCATCACGCGAGTTCAATCCACGGCGCTGATCTTCTGCTTAGTATACCACGACGGGCTAGCTGCGGTGCCACGGATGCAAGCTCGTATAGGTCGCTCTGCCCATCCCCCTCCTCCCAAGTTATACATTGTGCTGCTTGCGCGGAGTCTGCGGGTCGACTGTCCAAAGTGACAGGTGTTGCATGTTCTTGGAACATGCAATCCCTTTGACTTTAGTTTGGCTGGAACGTTGAACTGGCTCCGCGTTAGGACGAGGATCGAATTCAGAGACATTGAGGGCTGCCTCGCTGGGAACGATCATGATCAAATGCACACGATGGGATTGACGCGTATAGCGCACTTGATTGCTCATGTTCGAATGAAATGTGTAGGTATATGTGGCTGCAGCCTCTCGAATGGGCCTGCTTCATTACCACGCCTCTCTTGTACAATAACAAGTAAGTACTGCGATTGCTACTACATCCCGCGAGCTCAATCCAGGGTACTGATCTTTATTCAGGTCTACCGCGACCGGCTCGCTGCGATGCCACGACAGCCACCCGAATGCACATAGCCTATAAGTCGCTCTGAACATCCCCAGGCCCCTCCTAGGGTGATTATATTAGGCTGCTTGCGCGGAGTTCGACATGGCACTGCTGAAGTGACGGGTATTGCATATTTTCGGAACATGCAGCGCCTCTCACTTCCCGAAGTTTGTCTTGTTGGGAACCGCGCCACCGCTGGTATGGGGGAGTGAACTGGAGACGTGGGGGGCTGCTTCGCTCGGGAGCCGGGACACCAAGTGCGTATGTACGCGTTCGATGAGATTGGCGCGCACCTATCTTGTGAGTAAGCGGTATTCTGCTGCGAGCCCTGGTCACGATTGTTCATCAGACTGTCAGATTTATGGATGCGGACTAGTACCACCAAGCCAGGCAGTGATCAAGCCTGACCCTTCGAGTGTCTTGGGTGCCATATCGAGGTACGAGTGGAATCAGCTGCGTTACAACTTATACTCACCGCTTTCTCTACAATGTTAGCATGGATGAAGCTTTCTATGCCCGTTCATTGTCAAGATGGTGACCCGGTATGTACCATGCATGTGGCTCAATTGCCTATCTGCGTATTTGCTATTCCCCGCCCCTGCTGGCTCGCACCGCGCCGGGGCGTTTTGGAAGGAGGAACGCGCGGTCTCATCTGCGCTGAAACTGTTTTGTTTGGGAATCAATCGAAATGCTTTCGGCGCGCCTGACGCGGCGAGAGTCGAGACGTAGAGAACGGCGTCGTCGGGGGCGGGCATGATCCAGACTCAAGTGCGCATGAGGAGGCTGGTGACTATCTGCAGTTGCAGCTGCACGTATTTATTATATCATATAACAAATGAGCACTCAGCTATGTCAATCGAGCTCAAGCCTTGATATCAAACCAAGGCGCTAGTTTTCACGTCTACCGCGCGGGCTCGCTGCGATGCAAGCCCACACAGGTGACTCAGTGACTATCCCCCTGCTCATAGGGCGGCTACATCGGTCTGCTAGTGTGAGTCCGTGTACGTGCGGATGCGGCATGCTTCGTACATTCACTGACTCAGCGTTAACATATGTGGGAGTTATTTGGAGATGTGCTAGGGCCCAGAGAGCTGCTTCGCTGAAGCCGATCGTCCACTTGACTGCTTATGCTCTCGAGTTGATTCGATAAATAGCTGCAGATCCTCGTGATAATGATATCCGCTGCCACTGTCTTGCCATCTACGTTTAATTGACGTCGCAGTCTGATATGATCTACAATGCTGTCCCGGCGGAGGTGACTGACATGCAGTGACAGCCGACGGAGTACATAATTGTGGCATTTACATTCGTAGCTTTACAATTATCACCTCGATTGATTCCTCAAGGCATAGCACGCATACGCGTCGAGGTAGTATATATTCATATTCGTGAAGAGTCAGACCGTTCAATCCATGCGAACCGCTGCGAAATGTGGCTTCGCGCCACCGAGAAACGCATCGAGCGATGCGAGACACCGCTGCGAAACCAGATGCGTCCAGCTGCGCCAACTTTGAGCCCCCCTAGTGGGCGGCAATCGCTACATGCGCTGGACTCTACATTTATGGACAGCCGTTCGCAGCGGACGCAGCGTCTCTTCACATTCCGCATCGCATTGAATCCGGGTGTCGTACGATCGGAGTCCGACGGACTAAAAACGGGCTCTAAATCAGTTGAGGACTTTTCGCCCCAGGCTTCCGACCGAGAGAGGCAATGGACCTAACGGCCGGTCCCTGCGTTTCAGGCCAGTGACGGCTTGGTGACGGCTGTCCCTGCTAACCTCTGCTAATGGCCCCCGCCGTTTCGTCAGTGATATGCCTTGGTGTGGAGTGAACGCGCCCTCTCCCGCCCTTTCCCGCCTGTCACTGCAGTCCTATGGCAGAGTAGATATCAGAGAAAGTAACCGTAGGAAAATTATGATTTCAAATGCTACACAATGAGCTATGTATTAGGAGTGAAATAAGCGAATAATCAGGTATTAATCAGGGCCGGTTCTGATGATAGTATGTAGTGTGTCGGGATATGCGAAAATCTATGTGTGGGGGGTTGTTATAAGCGGGGTATTGATTTGGGTGAAGGGAAGATGCTAATGGTGGGTACTGGGGATGATCGGGGTACATATATGAGGCCGACTGCACCGGGGTCAGGTTGTGCGGATGTTGAAAGGGCCGATGGTGCTGTACGAGAGGCGGATGGAAGTAGTCGAGGCTCTGTGACGGTGCATTAAGAGGCGGTAGTGGGGTTTGTGTTGGCATGAGAGCGATCGGAGCAAGGGATCCTATGTTGCTCGGCTGAGTGGGTGTCGGGAGGGGCGCGACGTACGCGCGAGGAAAGCTATACCGGATTTTCGTGTGTGAGCATTTGTACAGAGTGATTGTGCTGGGTTTACTCACCTGCTCGCTTGCTCCCCACTTTGCCGTCCTTTGGCTGGCTGCCCTCTCGCATCCGTTGCAGCCTTCTTTGCACTTCTTTCTCCGCCTCCGTATGGCTCTAGGTGCGCAGATTTGCGCTTGCTCTTGACCTGGGATCCCATGACCTTTGCCGTAGAAGCAAAGTCGGAATGCTGGTTCGGCGCGATCTTCTTCTGGACCGGAAGGACACGTGGAGGTGCGTTGTTGGCTAATAAATGGTCGAGGATTTTGTCGAGCTGTCGCATGCCATCGCACAGCGTCGCGGGCCGTGAAAGCTGATGCCGAACGGCCAGTCGCTGCAACTTTTCGGTGATCGAGGAGATGGTGAGTTGTTCGGTGTCATATTGCGTAGGAGCTGGGCTGGGCCGGTGAGGTTTTTGGTTAAGAGAGGGGAGCGGGTCCACGGTTGACGGAATATGTGCAAAGAGAGCGGTGAGGCTGTGGACTTCGACGTCCTCGCCATGGTGACACTGAACGGCGGCCAAGTGCTTGCAATACGAGATGAGGGGATAAGAGAAGCAGTCACATGTGTACTCGTTGATGTCCACGGTGTATTTATGCCCTGGGATCGACTGCGAGCAGACTGAGTATTGGCCTTGCTCATTGACCTCTTCGATGTCGTTTGCGGAAATTGTTTCGGCCCGTACTTCAATTTCGCGACGGTGCTTCAGCTCCAAGTCGGGCCCTTCAAAGCCCCAGCGCTGGCGGTGGTGTTTTGCTTTGAAATAAGGAACGACATTGTTGACAAGGACATGTATGAGATGGTCGAGCCGTCGGTTCCTTTTTCCCTCTAGGAATTTGCCTTTTAGGAGATGATGCCAACTGTGAGAGCAATTTTCGTTAGCCACGCTTCTCAGAACCGTCCAGGAAAATTACATACGCTTCGACGAGCATGTTCGTCTCGCTGAATTGGAAAATTGAGCGGCCAGTCCTTGTACACGCCGACCACATAGCGCGGTGCGGGAGCCAGTATACTTCGAGGTACTTAATGACGCTCTGGGGCGCCAAGGACTGAATATTTTCCCAGCAGCTGTTAAACTCATTGTTTGTCGTGAGACGGACCCATCCCTTTAGCAGTTTCCACAGCTCGGGGTAATGGTGAATATTGAATCTCTGCTGCCATGCATGCAGGACATGCCACCAGCAGATAAAAATCTGGGCCTTCGGGCATCTGCGCCGTATGGCATTAATTTGCGCCCAATCAAAGTCTGTCATGACGATTGTCGGATCAATGCCTGGATTCGCATCTAAGAAGGTTCGAAGGAAGTAATCTATTGTGACTTCCGTCGCATTTGACGAGACCATCCATGCAACGGGACATCCTGTTTGATAAATATCAGGTACAGTAAATTTGCGCGGATGATTAATTCTTACTGTGGCCCCAGCGGTCCCGAACAATAATGGTGAAGAGACTAGTTTTCTCGTAATGCGTAGTATTGTGGGTGGCATCAATTCCAACAAACGAATGACCATATTTGGCGAACACTTCCTTCTGATACGGAGTCTGCATCATAAGTACAAAGCTGTCTTCGGCCAGGCCTGAGCCAGCAGGTGGTGCATCTGCACTGCTCTTGAAACCTAACAGCTCTCCTGCATCCCGCAACCGGTCCACCCAACGAAGCACTGATTGACCATCGTCACTATGGAAGCGAACCTTCTCGGCCTCGATGAGCTTCTGTAGAACACCGTAAACAGTCTGATGGGAAGAAGAGTCGCCATATAGGGCTGTGCGTACCTCAATTCGACGTATGTCTCGATATGTGACAAAATCATCACGGTTCGGTGCCGTGGTTTCCGAGAGGTCATCACAACTAAAAAGATTTCCCTGGATCTCTTCCATCTAAGTAGAAGATTAGGCTTTGCAGGCGAAGCATGGTCAGATGACTCACAATCTGTTTATGAGAAATCCCCATTCTTAGCATCTCTGCAATGCGAGTCCGTGTCTCTACGGTGAGTCGGGTAAACCGGGCATTTGCAGGGCCAATTGGGTGTGTGTGGCTGTCGTCATAGATCCCCATCACTTTTGAAGTGTTGGCGTAGCATTTGAGAGTGAGGCGGCAAGGGCAGTCGCACAGCTTTGATGGTATCTTCTGTTCCCGCTCGGGGTGCTTCTTGACATACTGGCTGGCACCACCCGTCCCCTTGCGTGCACATACATAGTAATATGATGTGGTTCGGGCATCCAACCCATTCTCCCTTCTGTCTTTTAGCCGCAGTTCAATGAACTTGGTGGCCTGCTCCTTTTGCATCCACAACTCCGCCTCTTGAAAGGAATCCCATGATATATTGTAAGTCTTCGAAGCCAGGTCTTGAATATAAGCAGAGATGTCAGGAGCCCGTGATGTGGCTTGAAATTGCGAGAGGTAGGAAGAGAGCAAAGGTGCAGTGGCACTGTCATGTGTGTGACGCGGCACAGAGCGATCGACTTTAAATTCGAGACATGTGCCTTGACGCGGCGGCGAGGGAGGCGTGATATGTGGTAGAGGCATTGTTTTGCAAGGAGAGGGCCACGGCAATAATACACAGTAATACTGTACTACATGGAAAGTGGCGGGCTAAGGCTCGGGCTGCTTCTCAAGCCCGCCGAAACGGAACGGCGGGATGTTAACGCAAGCACTGACGGAACGGCGGGGCATTAGCAGGGACAGCCGTCACCAAGCCGTCACTCGGCGTCACTGGCTTGAAACGGGAAGACCGGCCGTTAGCTCCATTGCCTCTCTCGGTCAGAAGCCTGGGGCGAAAGATCAAGAGCTCTCTAAATCAGTGTAAATCGCGTCTCTAAATCGCGCCTCTTTCCCTCTCATTACACTCTATATACAGCACACTATCCTTAATTACTTCTTCTGCTATCTTATATATGCCAAAGCGCAAGGCAGACGAACCGGCTCCGGCTACTCAAGCTCGAAAAAAGACCAGCAGCAAGAGGACGGTGAAAATCATGTGAAAATGTAGATTTAGAGTTAACATGATCGCACGCGAGTATACAGTTACTTATTTAGGACAAATATAGTCTTAGATGCGACCCGCGCTGCGCTGCAAACCGGGGGAGCCGAAGTCAGCCTCCGGGACGCATCTGACGCAGCGAGACGTTCGCTGCGAAACCAGCTGCGTGACGCGTCCAGCTGCGCCAACTTTGAGCCCCCCTACTCTGAGTCTCAAGCGTCTGTCATGCATATGCTCGTGAATCGTGATATCACCAGGCTGTGCACGCCTATTCCTGGCAGGAATTGAGAGCCTGAATCTGCTCCAGTTCGCATTCAGATTCTAAGTGGATCAGCTGCGTCACGCAATCGCCTAGCGTTTCGGTTGTACGATCTAGGATGTGTTACAGAAATGAGCAACCTTTTTACGCATCCGACCTGGACATTCCAAAAAATACTGAGTGAGCATTCTGTATAAACAATGTTGCAGACGAACCTGTGGATATGATTCGCAGATGACCTACCTGACCGTGAACCGCACACTCAGCCCGCCGAGTAGCCCTCAAAATCCTCATCCTGCGCGAAATCCGCCTCGTCATCATCCTCCCCCTCCTCGGACCCCGCATCCAGATCCTCCATGCTCGCATCCAGATCCACCTCCCCGCTCTCCCCCTCGCCCCCCTCCCCGTCCTCATCCTCGTCGCCGTCCGCATCGCCGTCCGCATCGTCCTCGTCCTCCTCCCCAGAGTCCCCCGACTCGGACTCGGACGCGTCGTCGTCGTCGTCCGCGTCGTTCTTCTCCTCCTGCTGCGTGAGCACGCGCCCCATGGGCACGAGGAAGGTGTACCCCCGGTTGCGGATCATCATGTTCAGGTCCTCGAGCTCGTTCTCCTCGTCGCTGAGGTCGTCCATCTCGCGCTGCAGATTGCGCTTCGCCAGCGGCGCCGGGGGCGGGGGCGGCCCTGGGAGCAGAATTGGAAAGGCGGGCGGCGGCGGGAGGAGCGTCGGAGAGACAGTCGACATCGCGTGCGCGTCAGGTCGCGGTTGCGGGAGAGAAGGTCGCGATATGCATGGGGCACGTGCATCCAACTCCAAAGTACCAGATCCGTGAATTGATTTTCGAAAATTTGACTCAAACGCGATGCGGGGTATGCTACAAATACAATACACAAGTGAATCCCAGAATTTAGGCCTTCTTTACGACCACGACCCACGCTTCCATCTTCCCTGCACCAAGCAGCCCCTCTTCCCAATGCCTTTGCAGCTTCCTTTTACGCCACTCCCTGTCGCGCAGCATCTGAGACCGATCGAGAGCGGCAATATCTCCCTGAAGCTCGGCCATGCGTCGCTGAGAGACGTTCTGGACCGATTCGATGACGAGCGGGGGCAGCAGGGCGAGGAGGTGGGTGAGCGTCAGGTCCATCGCTTCGGAGTCAAGCGCGCCATTCAAGTTGTACTTCAATTTATCCTCGTCTTCATTATCGGTGGAGCACGAGTACAGGAGACTGGGGATGGCGCAGAGCAGGTCGTCCGAGTGCCGCGCACGGCGGGGTGTGGATGCGCGGATGTTGATTTCGAGCGTGAGGCGCCCGCCAGAGGGCAGGGCAAGCTCTTCGAGGCGCATCAGATGGGCTATCGTGCAAAGGCTCAGGCCAGTGAGCAAGAGCGTCGGAGTCGCGCAGGTCTTGAAGGCCGGGTGGGGCTCGCATGGCGCAAAAGAGTCGGATCCGTTGGAGCTGTCGGGTGCGCGCATAACTAGCCGGAAGGTAAGCGGAGCTCCAGTGTTCCGGATCGTGTCAGTGTCGCATATACGCACCCTTGGATTTCAGGACGACCTGAGAAAGTCAGGGAAAACCAGTTGTCAGCTTCCACGAGCCCGCCTCATAGACAAAGCAAGGGTATCACCTCGTCCCACGTCTTTGCACGGCTCTTCTGAGCCTGCTTCATCCACCTACGCTCTCGCTCGCCGGCACACAAGATGAATCTCCAGCCGTAAACGCGCCTCCCCGCTATCAGCTCTCCCAGGGCGCTTGCGTCGCGCAGTTCGACGATCCCGTTCAGCAAATCCTGGACGAGCTCCACAAGGGGGATGCGTATGGTTCGAGAGCCAGATCTGGCGGCTGCCCGCGCTAGAGCGACATATGAGAAAGGCCAGCGCGAATTGGGCGGGTTCAAGACGGCCAGGAGTGCTTCGAGTGCCTTTTGCATTTCACGTTCTTCCTCGGGCGGCGAGACGCGTGTTTGATGGGCATGCAGGAGAGACCGGGCGAGGAACCCGAGGGCTAGGACAAGCAACGCGAGAATGACTTGAAGGCCGCCTTCTCTAGAGATCATGTTTGAGGGTATTTGCGAGAGGGTCAAGTTTGCAGGTAGTGTAGCGATTAGCATGGCGGGTAGTTTCAAGTCTTTCAAGTCTGCAGATATTCTAGAGATTGATGGTGCAGGTGTTGGGAAGTCTTTCTTGAATTTCAGGCAGAGACTGTAGACAGATGTAAGTCTTGAGACGATGTATGCGTGCAAAGTGTGGAGATCCATCAGGTGGTTGTGAACAAAGAAAAAAATGGACGCGTCTGGTGCAGGTCAAGTCAGAGCTCCAGCGCTCGACGCGTCTTCTACCCTCCCCGATTGATATTGACCACCCAACCGAACAGCACAATAAATTGTTACCCACCCAAAAATACTGACAGCTGCGCAGTGGTTATGGGCTTGATATTAGCACCAAAAAAGCGACGCCAGCAGGGTTCGAACCTGCGCCCTCAGAGAGGAACAGATAATGAGCTTTGGATTCAAATCTGTCGCCTTAGACCACTCGGCCATAGCGCCTATGGATAGGGGTTTTGTTGCTGTACCCATGGCTCGTTCACCTTTCCCTCAGCCATCAATGATTAATCCGTGAGTGTCGCTTCGATCATGGCATGAAGCAGTGAACCACCGCCATGTAGCTACTTGTTACCGAGGTCTCTTCTATCCCATCATGGCCTCCAAAATCACCCTCCCAGACGGTGCGAAGCTGGCCTACGACATCTACGGCGCAGAACATGCTGGACGCGCCGAGCCCATCGTACTGGTTGGAGGTGTGTTGGTCTCAACATGCACGCCATCTATTCCGAGATTGAGCTCATGGTCTTGCAGGCATGGGCTCAACCGGATTGGACTGGGAACGGCTGAGCAGCACTCTCTCGAAGAATCGGCCCGTGCTGGTCTTTGATCACAGGTGCGCACGCGTTGGCTTCACGGAACACGCGAATCAGCGCGGGCTAACCAGGTCCTTAGAGGGATGGGAGAATCCACGTACTCCACCGCAGATAAGAACGATGATATCACAACAGAATCTATGGCCCGTGATCTTGTCTTCCTTGTCCAATATCTTGGCTGGAAAGAGTTGACGATATGTGGTTTCTCCATGGGCGGTATGTACTCCCCCCTCCGCTATACAGTACCTGTCCGAGCTCACAGTTCGGTCTTTCAGGCGCTATTACACAGGAAGTGCTTTTACTTCCGTACCACCCTTCCAGGCCCACACCCTTGCCCTTCCGAATCACGCACGTCCTGCTCACCAGCACCCTCGCAACCCCACTGCGCGACCGCCGGTATGGCCTAAAAATCGCCCCTTTCAAGCGCGAACCGGGGGCGGCGGAACGTACCATCGAGGAAGAGATGGAGATTGCTAGGCCTTTGGTCGATGCGACATTTGACCCTGCGTGGGTCAGGGATCACCCGGTGAGGAGGGAACTGTGGGTGAAGAATACGTTTGTAGGACGGTGAGCGCCACGAGTCGCAGATGATATACCATTGCTTATTGTGCCAAATGCAGTCAGCTTCAGACTATAAGTGAGAACCTTCAATCTTTCATTAATAATGACAGCAGCTCACGACCATCTAAACCGCAGTAAAACAGGCACGCGCAGTAAGTGCTCTCCTACAACCTAGACCTTGACATTTAGGTTGGTTAATTTAGGTTAAAAACTTGAACTTTGGGAATCTCCACGCCCAACTTCCTGCCGACATTCCGGTTTTGGTCATCCACGGCAAACTCGATGCCATAGTCCCCTTCTTCTGCGGCGAGGAAGTTGCACGACTCATCCCACATGCGCGGTTTGTGGAAGTGGGCGCGCAGCCGGGGCAGATCCCAGACCTCGAATTCGGGCACCATTGGTGGGAGTACTTTGACGAGGGGGTGTGGAGGGACGTCGTGGACGTGTTCGTGGGCGGCGCAGCTGGGACAGCGCAGGCTGTGAAAGCGCGTCTTTGAAACCGGAGACGCTACGGGATTGATCTCGATTACTCATCTTAACAACTTCTTGAGCGTCTCTGGTAAATGGAAACCAACAATTGACAGTGCAGTATATCAAAATGTGTACAATTCTTCCAGTGGCCAACCCCTCCCATGACAATCGTGGCAGCTAATATGATTATTATCAGCACAACAATTTGAACCCATCCACCACTCTTGAACCGAATTCCTGCTACTACATCCGAACCCAAAGCCTCTTCCTCACTGAAAAATTCCACTGTTCGCTCGTTGTGGTCAACGCAAGTACGCTATCACTGGGCCACCCTAGCCAAACCAAAAATCCACAAGGCCGAGCGATTCATGTTTGAGGATAACATCAGCTTCCTCGAGTATATCACGAGAAGAACGACATTTTTTGCTACGTCCAGGTTCTAAAATATAAACCCCACACCGCCAAAGATATGCGTCGTCGAGCTTGGCATCGAAGTCAACTGTATCAGTCTCGATGATGTCTCTAGGTAGACAGCTTCTGGAAGGTGGGTGCGAAATAGGGCGTCAATGCCTGCGAGAGGTGAGGATATTATCATTGCTATATCGCGATAATTATATAAAGTGTAATGTGTGCAACTAACGTGTATCCTGATCATTTACGTGGCATCTGAAGCCCGTATCCACTCTATAGTTATCCATCCATCGAGCAGAGGATCAATCGATGCCTCCTGCGCGTTTGTAGAGTTCACGTTGGGGTCGTTGACGAAAGCCAGCGTCGTTCGTCCCTCTTTGTGGTTTCCTCTCACCCATTCCACATGAGGCCACTGCCAATTCGTGACCGCCCCCAGGACAATTTTCGACCGGCCCATGGCAAGCGAGGTGGCAAGAGTTGCAGGCATCTTATCCATGTCAAAGCGCAGAAGGAAACGATTGTCGAATAGAACCTGGAACGGCTTGGCCCCCCCTCCCATTGCCGCCTTCTGCGCGCGAAGAAGCTCGTCGCTGAGATCGACCTCGTCTAGCGCATTCTGTCTCCGCGCAGTGGCCCACTGCGAGCTCTTCTTCGGTGGCGGCTGCCGACTCGCCAACCACCCTAGCCGCTCCCCCGGCTTCACAGTGTGCGCAGCCGACTTATCAGGCAAGCGAAGCACCATACGCCCGTCTTCCTCCTGCCTGAATATGGCAAGCCGCCAGAGCACCCCTGAGCCCGCCACCAGATGTCGTGACTCCAAGTGCAGCGGGTCTGGTGCCCAGACGAGGTCGACGATTTGCTGCAGCCGCTGCGAGCGCCGGTTGCCTTCGGCACGCACTGAGCCCCAGGGATGGAAGGAGACGTAGCGCAGGATACGGAGGACTATGGCTGCGCGCACGGTCGGATCTTCGATGGCGGCGAGGTCCTGCGCAGCGAGGAGGAAGGTGCCCACGGGGGATGGGATCGTGCGCCGCTTGAGGTGTCTGTCAACTGCAGCGGTAATTAGTTGATGTATGGTACATTGCGATGAGGAGGCACGAACCTTCGGCATTGATGTCGGAAACACGAGCAGTGAGCTCGCGAACGGCACCGCGTAGTTGGGCTGCGCCGCCTGAAATGTCGTAGTGCGCCTCCTTGAGCTGTTCGGCTGCCACTTTCATCTTTTCGACCTGAGCATGAACCTCCCCCGATAGGCTTTCGCCTTCCGGTCTTGGGGGGAGCTTTTACAAGTCGTAATTAGAGGCGTCAACGCGTGATGAGAGTACGACTGACCGGTGTGCCGTTGCTGTCCGCCTCGGCTGCTGCTAGTGTATGGCGGATGGCATTGCGGAGGGTAACATCCGGCTGAAAATTAGTGGGATCAACCACGTATTCGAGTTTGTTCTCTTCGCACGTCGCCAGAATCCTGTCCTGCATCCTCTTAGCTTCGTGTTGACGCCAGGGACTGACAGTTTACTCACCTTACTAAATGACAGCATCGGGCGTATGATCCAGCGGCGCATGCCCTCATATCCTGCCCAAGCCAGACCTCCCTCGAGGTTCGACATACCCATCCCCCATCGCCGACATGGTCGCATGCCCCCGGCACCGATCTCTGACGTTCCTCTCGCCAGCCGCATGAGTGCAGTCTCCACTTGGTCATCTGCATGGTGTCCAAAAGCGAGAGTGTTCACGTCCATGCGAGTCATCGCGTCGAAGAGAAGGTGGTACCGCGCGTCCCGAGCGAGCCCTTCAAAGGCGCTCGATTCTACAGGCCGAGAGGGGAAGGGTGTTTCGCCCCACGGTATGGTGCTCGTGAGGTGATCGACGCGAAGCGATTTCGCGTTTCTTTCACATTGCGTGGCCATTGTATTGGATGATTCTTGCAGTCCATGGTTGACCGTCAGAGACAGAGTGGTCATAGGGAGACCCTTGCCGCTCACTTCTGGGTCAGACAAGAGCTTGTCCATAAGGAAAAGCAGGCATGTGGAGTCTGGGCCTCCGGAATTGGCCACAGCTGGACAGAGTTGGTAAGGGGCTGAAGACGCAGAGCAAAGGGTCGGCTAACCGATCTTCTTTGCCCACCCGTTAGGTGGCCTGGAGGTTTGGAGCGCTTGGAGAAACTCGCCCTGAGTGATGGCTGCTACCCTTCGAAGCATTTGACCCGCCTATGGAGAATTTCTAGCTCGAAGGCAGTTGAACACGTATTAACAAAGCACAAATATCTCGCGTTGAAAAGAATGAGTCGGAAAGCTTATGGGCGCTTGTGACAGTACATGGGAGGTGCGGCACACGGTCCTTTTACTACAGCTCTCTTCTAACCATGTCATTGTCGACATCGCTTGCGTCTCGTCAACTCAACTGCTAGGCGAATTGTCTTTTTGAAGCGCATGATGCAATCATCGGTATAATACGCAAGTCAAACCAGGCGATCCATCACCCAACCCTGGCGCTGGATGTATGAGATTGAATGGCCCAATCAGACGACAACTGAGCGGAGAGGCAGAACGCGTTTCCTAACGAAAGGATGGCGAGAATACCCTTCTGAATGGATGATGTTTCTATCGACAGTGAAATACCACTAGCGGGTACACCATGAAGTATCAATATTGAGAGTGGGTGCAGAGACTCATTTAATCATGAGCCAGCATACTGCGAGATAGATATCCAGGTGCCATATTGAACGGTCCTGGTAAATTTGCAAGGCCCATCCTCACGCGCTCTCGTCTTCGGTGAGGGCATGCGGCGAATGGTTTTCCTCAAAGCTGCACCTGTACATGTGCTGGCTGGTGGAAATATCCTAAAGACGGATGTTGGGGAAGACCGCGGTGCGTGGATTATACAGGAGTCAGGTCAACGCGAACAAAATAATAATAAAGATACCTCTCAGGTACAGACAAGAATTCAGGGAATTCGGTCTTGGGCGCGCATATCTCAACTGCGTTCATCCTCGAATTTCGCTAATTGGTATGATTTAAAAGATCTATTTGAGACAATGTCCTGCATGCTGCGGACTTCGCGACCGCGCCTGATGAGGTGCTACCGTTGTTAATTTGGCTTGAACCTTACCCAGAACCTACTTACTGCCAGCGCGCAGCTGCTGGACAACCTACCTTTCAAGACAACCCTTGTTTCTTAGGATGAGGGCCCCCAAACTCTACAAACACTTTTAGCCCCCATTTACAGCTGACAAGGTTCTGCCTGGAATCTTAATCTGATTCTGATTTTCAACGGACACTCTTCATCAGGGACACTCAGAGATTCAGTTCATGGCTATCCTCAAGACCCAGGGCACCGTTTCAGTATCCATTCCACTATTATCTTCGTCAAACCCCAAACGCCTTTGATATCCAACCATCAAAATGAATGTGCACTGAATCATCGCCACTATAGCAAGCCTGGCAATACAGTTCTGCACGCTACGGAGGCTCTGCAAATTCACGGACCGAGAAATCCATATTTACCATCGCCTCGACTCAGATGCATCCACGCGCTCACACATCCGAATCAGAGCGCCTTGTCCTTGGTGTTACCCGGGACACACATGCACCGAATGCAGGACGTTCTTGGAAACAACCACAAATTTACTAGCCACCGCCTTATAGACCTGCGAGAATAGTTTGTAAAATCCAAAATGTACGCGGGTGCGGGTCCATCTTTGGTGTATTTCACTTTGATTTGGCTTCTCAAGTTTCAACGGGAGTGGATGCCACTTACCGGTGGCTGCGTATGTTGTACTTCGGACCGACTATTTCACAGTGGCCACATTAATGTGCGTTGCGATTTTTATATCGACATGCCGACGCCGCGACTTGAACTATTTATGGCGGGATGTTGTTCTCATTGTTCGGTTGGAAGAAGCCGCGCCCTGAACCTGACGGCACGACAGCGCTATGATTTCGCGGCATTGCATCTTGATTCCAGACATCGATGTTGAAAATTCTGACTAACTAGCATCCCACGGCCGTGTAACGCTGGCGGCTGCAGTGGCGGCCTTTGGCCTATAAATTTAGATAGACTTATATCCGTCTAACAGCGTCTAACTGCAATGAGATACTGTTTCATTCCCCACAAGGCTCGACGTCCTTGTACTCTACTTACTGATTCCGGAGTACGCGGCGCGTCTCGGCGCGTGCACTTTGCAACCTTGTGCCAACGTCATAAACTTTGTTCAAGACTTTGCAAATTCGTCCGTGGTCAGAACCGGCGCGATCCAATTCCACGCAAATCCGCATGCTATTGGCGCCTAATGACAGGTTTCTGACAGGACCCCAATGCTTCTGTTGGTCCCTGCTCCTGCTAGGCGTTCCGAAATCTTCGCACTGTGTGCAGTCCCGCGCATTGAGCGGCGCATGTAGGTGATTGCCTCTGATTGCCTCTGAATGTGAGGAGTTAACTCGGAGGTGTCGTCATGTGGTGTCGACGTCAAGGTTCGGCAGGGTCTACGAGTAATCGGATAGCTTGGTTTTGCCGCTTGGGTATTTACATTTGAATCCGCGGGTGTTTGACAGAGGCGCACTCACAGGGTTGTACACTAGTACTTTTGACAGGGAGGGCGATGAATACAATTGAGATACACCACTATCCGACAATTGTCCAATGCTTGCATATGCTCGGTTATCTGGGAAGGGTTGTTCAAGGTGCCACTATGGCAGCCAGGTGGCAGAGGGTGGCAGCTGCCAGCCGGCTTATTGTCTTTCGTCTGTGTGTGTGGGTCCAAGTGGCGCTGTTATTGATCCTCTGAGAAGGACCCCGACAAGTCGTTGGTTGAAATCTGCAAAGTTTCAGAAGCCAGGTACAGGAAAAAAATCGCCGGAAAAAGAAGGGAGGGTCAGTGCGGAGGCCAGCATGGCTCAGGCGGTTCAGTAATTAAACTCCTTAAGAGGAACAAGGCGCACAAGGGAATATGACATATTTCTATATACGGACAATGCTTGACAAGGTTGATGTTCCTCCCCGGGGTCTCTAGGGCAAAAGCGGCCTTATGCTCAACGAAATTCAATTCTCATAGATTCCATCATCACTCAACATATACCCCTCGCTGGTCCGAGGCCCCCCTATATAACACTCAAGGTAATGGTCTTCATATTATTCACCACCGCCAGCCTTACCGAGCATTGGGACTGACTTCTCTCGTCTTTCCAAGTCATGATGATCGCATTCATTCCCTCCCTCTTGCATTTGCTGCTGGCCGTTTCAGTCCCCGTACTTGCCTCTCCGCTTCCCAGTGAGTTGGGCCCCTTGCAGATCACCGGGATCAGCCTGAAGGGTCTGCTCTGTGACATTCCCTTTGTTAACCATCTGCTGTGTCCTACCAAAGGTACTTCTGTGCCGTCGGTCGCTACGGCTCTTGGTGCGGCCCTGGGTGTTGTCGATTCTTCTGGCGCTCTGAGGTTTTCGGTCAAATATGGGTCTGCCGCTCGGTGGCAACCTTCGTCAATGGCTACCACGTGGGCTTTGCCGTAGGTTTATAAACTACTACAACAGCATCTGTTGGCTTACCATCATTCCACAGAAACGGCTCTAAGAACACGTCGGCATTGCCTCTGGTATGTCCCCAGGCAAACCTAAGCGGCTCTCAAATGTCGGAGGACTGCTTGTCGATGATTTTGTACGTCCCGGAAAACCTTAAAGCCGGCGCTGCGGTGCCCACCATGGTGTGGTAGGTTTTCTGCTCTAAATAATGGCGTTTTCAAACTCATCGTCGGTTAGGATCCATGGCGGCTCTTTCATCGAGGGCGGAGCATCAAACCCAGGGCTCGATGGGTCTAAGCTTGCCAGTGCAACTGGCGCCATCGTAGCTGTCGTCCAATACCGTCTCGGAGTTGTGAGTAACCTTGACGAACTCATTTACATTGACTTACAACTCATGGTTAGCTCGGATTCCTTGGACCTACTGGCGCCACGAACCTTGGCCTGAAGGACATTGTTACTGCCCTTCAATTCTTGGCCAAGGTTGTGCCTAGCTTTGGAGGATCTGCGTCCAAAATCACCGTTGCAGGACAAAGCAGTGGCGCGAATATGATCAGGGCTCTACTCGCAGTTCCGTCAGCATCAAATCTGTTCCAATCGGCCATTATCCAGTCTGACCCTATGGTATGCTATTATATTGTTCATCGGCGAGACGAAGCTTACAGTCTCCTGCAGGACTACGGCTTCACCTCACCCACCGTACAAAGTAAAATGCAAACCTACTTCAACAGCGATGTCAAATGCGCCGCGACCAACGCGGCCTGCTTCAAGAGACTTTCCGTCGACGCTATCCTCAACGCTCAATCAGATCTCTACGACAATGCCTTTTCCGATATCGATCCCTCATGTACCCAGGCTGAGCCCATTCGCGTGGTCCACGATGGCACTTTCATCACATCCACCATGGACTCCACGACCCCATTCCCCAAAGTCACGAAGCCCCTGCTCATCTCCACCGTCCTGAACGAGGCTGGTCCATCCATCTACGGCATGTTCGACAGCTCTGTTCCTGAGGCGGAGCTTGACTACGTTGTGAATGCCACCTTCGGTACTGCGCGTGGCCAGAAGATAATGGCTTCATCCATGTATGTCACCCCCGGCACCAACGCCGCCACGTCGAACACGGATGCACGTACGCAGCTGGAGACGCTCGGCACGGATTACATCTGGAAGTGCTCGTCGTGGACGTTGGCCCGGAGCTATGTCGCCAGCGGCGGCTCTGCATATGTGGGCATGTACGTCGTCGGCGCGAGCTACCCCGGCAACGACGCGATCCCGTACTGCACCCAAGCCGGCGTCATCTGCCACCAGGATGATATCGAGATTGTGTTCGGCACAGTCCCGAGCCCGAGTGCTGCCCAAGCCAGCCTCACCACCGAGATGCAGGCGCGCTACAAGGCTTTCCTCAACACTGGCAACCCCAACCCCGCTGGCTCCTCGCTTGCGCAGTGGACCCCGGCCACGACTACGGCTTCTAACGCCCTCACCCTTGGAGGACAGGGCCTTGCTCCTGTTGGCGCGTGCACTGCCGATTTCTGGGGCCAGGCGGTTCAATACGACTACCAAGTCTACGACATCTAGATTTCGCGCTACTTATCACGATACGCATATCGAACGACCCCATAATACGTCGACACTTTCACGTCATCGCTAGACCTTACGCTTCACGCATAGCCTCTCACTTAATTCCTTCGTACGCCCCCCCGGGGACGAAGCATTGTATTACCAGCTTCTTGGATTTTTGGACTTTGATATTTAGCATCGATTTGTAGCTTTAAGGCTTGCTTCTTTACATTTGGGCTCTGGGCTGTTGTAGCTATATTACCTTCATATTTCGTCAATTAATGTTTCATTGTGAATTGCCACTTGTTCGCGACTCGGGGACTCGGGAGGGGTTCCAACAGGCGCCCGTGGGATTTGATTTCCACTCTCTTCAGCTTGAACTCATGTCTCGATGGCACATATACTTTCATACTGCAACAACGCATGTACTGATGCAGCCCGGACAAGCACATCCACAGCAAAGTGGTCGACGAAATAAGAGGACTCCAGCCAGACTCCGGCTTCACTGCTGCAATGTCCGAACTTGAACGTTTGGACGCCCACAAACTCCTAGATTAAGCACGGCGTGCGGTCGACTTCGATACGACCATCTGACACCTCGAGGTCTGAGTTGGGCCTGAGCTCCTCTGTGCTCTGAGTAGAATTGCTGCTTGGCCCTTTGGTCTCTTGTGATGGCATCTTCTGCGTGAGTGAACCAATGCAATTGAAGAACCTCGTCGCTTACGCAATAGCGAAGTGACGCCTTAGAAGAAAAGTCCTATGAGATTTCAGGTGTGTTCGGTCCTCGTCGGACCATGATCCATAAAAATTGATTAGATCCACAGTCGTTCAGGCGACTGGTGTCAAGCGGGTCAAGCTCACGCTAGGCAAAGACATCACCGCGTACATCCAAATTGATGCTGCAGACCAATCGTGGAGGACGACGGACGTGGCTTGGACGGACAGTGGGAATATACGCTGGGATGATAGGCACACATTGTGAGTATTGATTGAGACCTGTACCATGCATGCCTTCGGGCTGATCTCTTATTCCAGACTACCTTTGCCAAGCTCGGTCAAGATCACATTCAGCTTATTTCGCAGCAGCAGGCTCAACCTATCCAAGTCCCTTGTGGGGCGACTTGAGATCAAGTTGGCAGAGCTGCTCGAACAGTGCGCCCGGCACCACGCAGAAGGTAGACATTTCTATTCCTTCAACCTACCATTCCAGGGACTGAAGTCGCTATTTCAGAATTGACTCTATCGTTGGAGAAGAAGAGGCAACCCACTGGCCAACTGACGATCCAAATTAAGAACGCTTCAAATACAGCATTTGAAAGCGCGATACAACACCTTCCAGAAACCAATGAAAGCCGACTGGCAGCAGCTGCCGACGCAATCACCACCGCCGGCGAAGCAGTTAACAGTTCATTAGTGGGATCATTTGCGTCGCTCATGGAGACTATGGGCGTTTTGGTCAAAATTGGCGACGAGATTGCTAAGGTATGTTTGTGCTTGTTTTTCGCTTTACGTCTTGATTGTCTAATTTATATCCAGATACATCCTTGGGTGAACCTCGCCTGGAATGTGCTATCGGTAGGCTTAAAGGTAAGCCATCCCCATTGACTATAAACTTGATATTCAAACTCCCCTTCCTCAGATGGTGAAAGCGCAGCAAGACCGGAATACCAAGATCACGAAACTCATCCAAACAATGCAATCCATCTACTCAACCGTGGTCGGGACGCAGAGCCTGAAGGAGGATGCCCTTTTACAAGACGTGCTAGATCGTATCTTGAAGCAGACTGTTGCTTGTGGCTTTTTTATTCAAGAGTATATGTCTCGTCACGCTTCTGCAGGTTAGTGATACAGAGCAGATAGTGAAGCTTTGTCTCATGATACAACAGGGGGCGCAGTCAAGGACACCTTTTCTAGTGTAGATGATTTGATTGCTCGGTATCAGGGGGCGTTCGAGCAACTGCGGGACGACTTTATTGGGCGCATTGCTACGCGGACAGCTCTGATCACCAGCGATATCGCCGCGACGGTCTATGACATGAGTGCGTTCCATTCTCCTACCGTTGTCTCAGGGAGCACATCTAATCAAATGGCACGCAGGATTTGATCAGTTACTGGCGAAACTGAAACCCGAAGAGATGAATGAAATCAAACGTGGTGTATGCCTCCCAAATACTCGAGTGGACACCATCGATGCTATTTTGAATTGGTACTCGGGCAATTCTGAGGATCAAGGGAGCGTCATGTGGATGTGTGGGCTGGCTGGGACAGGCAAGAGCACCTTGTCCACCACGATAGCCCGGGTGGTCGAAGCCATTGGCCTCCTAGGCGCCTTTTTCTTCTTTGACCGCCAGCTTCAGGAGCGAGACTCCTCGACATTGATACGAACACTAGCGTTTCAACTTGCTCAGTTCGATGCGAAGATCGGTGCGAAGGTCGCTCAAATCATCAAGGATAGACCCAACATCGCGAATATGCCTCTAGCGACGCAATTCTCCGAGCTCCTCAGCGCTGCAGCTCTGGGAGATGTAGTGTGGTCCAGGGGGCCCGTTTTAGTGGTCATCGATGCTCTGGACGAATCGGGCAGCGAGACGGAGCGGAGGGACTTGATACAGGTTCTGTCCGATGGCTTTGCTAACCTCCCGCATTTCTTGCGTATTCTGGTCGTCAGTCGCCCCGTGCGTGACATTTCCGACCGATTTGAAGGGTCCAACATCTGTCGCAAGGAGCTCAGAGTCGACTCCAACACGATTCTAGGAGACATAGTGGAGTTCATTCGGTCACGCTTGCACGCCATACGGGAGGCAAACATCAAGTATTTAACGGAAACTCTCCAGTACTGGCCCAGCGATGATGAAATTCGTACTCTGGCCATTCGGGCGGCAGGGCTGTTCATATGGGCAGCGACAGCGTGTCGACTGATAGATGAAAGCCACGACCCCAAGGAAAGAATGGACGAGCTCATCGAGCGCCACTCAATGGGCCCATACGCCGCTGTGTTTACGAGCCTTCACCATCTTTACAAAACCGCCCTCCAATCCGCTGGTAACTGGGGTGACGAGTCATTTTGTAGGGATTTTCGAGATATCCTGGGTACGATCATCTGTGCGCAAACACCGCTCTCTTGCCAGTCAGTGGACGCATTGCTCGGACTACGGCGACCATCTATTCAGACAGTGTCACGCTTGGGGAGTGTTCTTCGCGGGAGCAAAGAAGAGCCGATTCGTATCCTGCATACCTCTTTTCACGATTATCTAACGCTTCGCGAACCTCTCGAGCCCTGGGCCATTGACAACGAGCAATACAATATGCATGTGGCCAGTCGCTGTATCACTCATCTAGAGCAGGAGTTGCGCGAGAATATGTGCAACCTCGCGCTCTCGCATCCCATCGCGGATGAGTCACTGCCAGATTCGGTTCTCTACGCGTCCAAGTATTGGATCGAGCACGTCTGCGCCATAACGAATGGCGCAGACACTCTTGGCGATGCAATATACAGGTTCATGCGCAAACATCTGTTGCATTGGATGGAGGCGCTGGTCATCATCAAGGCATATGATGTTGCTTTGCGGTCGCTTCCGAGGCTGCTTGTGTGGATCCAGGTTTGTGTTTATTAATAGTGTTTGAATGCTGTACTTAAACCTACCACGCAGAGGTATTTACCAGGGAACCAGTTGTACCATTTCGTGCACGACGCCCTTCGTTTTGCGCAATACTTTGCGGCAACCATTCCAGAACACCCACTATTAGTCTATGGGTCGGCATTACCATTCACCCCCCATGATACTATCATCTACAAAACATTTCATCACGACAAGCTCCCGCGTGTAGTGTCGGGTGTGGAACCAACATGGCCTCCTTTGTTGCAAGCATTACATGGCCACACGGAAAGAGTGAATTCTATAGCATTCTCCCCTGACGGATCCAAACTTGTGTCGGGGTCAGGTGACAAAACCGTTCGGGTTTGGGACACCCTCACCGGCAAAGAGGTCCTTCCGCCAATTCAAGGTCATGAGCGTGCTGTAAAATCTGTGGCATTCTCCCCCGACGGATGCAAGATTGTGTCGGGATCATGGGATGGGACCATTCGGGTCTGGGACACATTCACTGGCCAAGAGGCCTTCCCGCCACTTCAAGTCCATGGGGTACCATCTGTTTCATTCTCCCCTGACGGATCCAAGATTGCGTCAAGATCAGGAGACAATACTATTCATGTCTGGGATGTCCTCACCGGCGAAGAGGCCCTCCTACCACTTCGAGGCCACCAGGGTTACGTGAATTCAGTTGCATTCTCCCCTGACGGATCCAAGATCGTGTCGGGATCAGATGACAAGACTATTCGGGTCTGGGACACCCTCACCGGCCAAGAGGCCCTCCCGCCAATACAGGGCCATGAGAAAGCCGTGAAGTCTGTTGCATTCTCCCCTGATGGATCCAAGATTGTATCGGGATCATCGGACAAGACTGTTCGGGTCTGGGATGCCCTCACTGGCCAAGAGGCTCTCTCGCCAATTCAAGGCCACAAGGGAGGTATATGGTCTGTTGTATTCTCCCCTGATGGATCCAAGATAGCCTCGGCGTCATATGGGGAAGACACACTTAGGGTTTGGGGCACCCTCACAGGCCAAGAAGCTCTACCACCCCTTCAAGGCCACCAGCATTGGGTGAGGTCTGTGGCGTTCTCCCCTGACGGATCCAAGATCGCGTCAGGGTCTGATGACAAAACCATTCTGATATGGGATGCCTTCGCTGGCCACAACACACTCCCACCACTTCAAGGCCACCAGGGTTACGTGAATTCAGTTGCATTCTCCCCTGATGGATCCAAGATCGTTTCGGGATCGGATGACAAGACCATTCGGGTTTGGGATGCCCTCACCTGCCGCGCAGTACTACCGCCACTTCAAGGCCACGAGGATGCTGTGCAGTCAGTAGTGTTCTCCCCTGACGGGGGCAAGATTGTGTCGGGATCATCGGACAAGACCATTCGGGTCTGGGACGCCCTCACCGGCCAAGAAACGCCCCTGCCATTTCAAGGCCACGAGAAAGCCGTGTGGTCTGCAGTCTTCTCCCCTGACGGATGTAAGATTGTGTCAGGATCATCGGATAAGACCATTCGGGTCTGGAATGTCCTCACCGGCCAAGAAATGCTCCTGCCATTCCAAGGTCATGAGAAAGCCGTGAGGTCTGTTGCATTCTCCCTTGACGGATGCAAGGTTGTGTCGGGATCATCGGACAAGACCATTCGGGTCTGGGATGCCCTCACCGGCCAAGAAACCACATTACTCCGAGGGCACGAGGATTGGCTGACAGGACATGTATCATTCACCCCCGATGGATCCAAGATTGTGTCGAGAACATCGGACAGGACCAGTAAGGTTTGGGATGCCCACGCCGGCGAAGCTCAAGTCCCCTTGCAAGTAGATAATGAAGCTCATTCGCTGGTACATTTGGGGAAGGACGGATATTTTGTGGAGGTTTCTACAGGTTGCTATTTGAGCAAGGTTCCAGAAAGCTTCATCGTAAACCCCTGCCATGTCCCAGTGCGTCATGAATCTTCTTGGGGTTCAAGTTGGTTTGGATGGGGAAGGGAAAAGATTCCCGTAATCATTCATTTCCCCCTGTCCTAGGACTATAGTCGTGCTAGCTGTTATATTTGCAATGGATTTAAAACTGTGTCATAAAATTAATTCACCACTTTACACTGCTGCCTATTTGTCGAATCCCTTCAGGTTGTTACCCTATAAGAACATGTATTATATGCTGGTTGAATGATGAATCTGCCGCGTTGGCATTGGCGAAGGTTCGTGGTTATGATATACACCCAATACGTCGACATATCATTGAGAAGGTGCAGTAAGAAGCAAATACCACAACAGCAAGGAGGCAAACAACTAGAATTCGTTATCATCGAGAGACGGGGACAAATATAATCTACAAGCAGTAGTAAGGTATAGGACATTGAGAAATAAGGAGAAGTAAACGGGACAAAGACAACGAGGCAAACAACATTGGAGTTCATCAACAAACACAGTCTACAAGCAGTAGCAAGGTATACACGTGTACAACCAAAGTACAGCACCTCATGCTAAAGCGGAAATGAAAGCATGATATTATTAGTACAAAAGCCGCGTGGTCGAACGGAATGAAGTAACTTACCGGAGGTTACGGTCCAGGTTTGCCAAGTCCATCCGGGAGTGTACTTCTGGAAAAGTTGAACGGTGTTTCCAGGTGTAGGGTTTCCGTAGCCAGCCAAATCCCAGTTCAGAGCAGTGTTGTTGACGAAGAACCTTGAAAGGCGTAATGCCGCGTCAATTTCATGGGTGATAAAAATAAAGCACACTCGGAGTTTACCTGTAAGTATTGCTGTTGACCTCATCGTGCCAGATGTCCCAAAGGAACGGGGTATCTATCGCCTGGAGAGCGGAGTAGTTGCCAGGGGTGGTCGTGTTGGGAGCGATGTAGAGATCCATCGCGGCAGACTTGATAGTCCAAGCACCCTTAGATTGGGCGAAAATCCATTTTTGGTTGTCACCGTCGTGGTCGGGGTAGCCGATAACTGCGAGGCACGTTATTGAGTGTTGATTTACGATAGGATAGTTGAGAAGACTTACTGCTCGTGTTGTCACCGGCCGATAAGTCCACTACGATCCCAGTGGCTTTTCCATTCGTAATCTTGTATGTTTTATTATCGACAATGGTGTCACGGGAAACCAAGTTCCTGGGAAGGGCAGACGCGAGGGCGGCTGGGATAGCGAGGAGGGAGACAATGATTGACGTGAATTTCATGATGTGTAGATGGGAGGGGGCGTAAATGGGAGCGTAAAGCGGAAGGTGGAGGAGGTTGTCTCTGGAGGGGATGGTGAGGGTCAAATTCGTCCAGATGGAAGCCTTATATAAAGTAAGTGTCGGAAATGTACGTACCAGGTACGCACGACAATTTGAATAAGCCGCCATACCAAGAGCCCCGAGTGTCGGAAGATCAGAGATCGAACCGTCGAGCCGTACTCACGCGTGTGATTCGAAGTACTCGAGGTGAATTGATCGAGAGACATGAGGTCTACATGAGGTGAGCTTGAGTTGACAGCACTTACGGCAAGCGCCTATACCTAAAAGCGACGAAAGCGGCCTGGCATTGGGCCTATATCGAGTGCTCGAGCCTCGAGGTAAGCTCGGATCCTCGAGGCGTAAGCTTGGGTGGACGACGGCTTCCTGCAGGCGCAGGCGAAAGCACACTACCGAGTCTGACGCCCCGGTACACGTCCATGGAGTTCACATTAAGTTCGTCGAGGTACAACA
>KV417548.1:323727-361821 GCA_001630335.1 Athelia psychrophila | reverse complement strand
TTCTCGTACGCCGCTGTCACTCGCCAACACCTCCCGATCACACATATCTCCAACATCGCAAGGAACAATGACAAACGCAGACAATTCACCATCCACCCAACGACCTCGGCCGATGACATGGGACTAGGCACCCTATCCGAAATAGAGATCATCGAGAAACTTAAGGTGGCATTCAAGACCATGACTGTGAACAAAGAGGCAGCACCGAAGGACATCCGGTTTTCCAGCGTGCGGAGGATGAAGAAAGGCGGCATTCTCTTCGACCTCAACTCAGACGAAGCAGCGAACTGGCTGCGCGACGAGGCCACCCAAAAAGACTTCACACAACACTTCAGCGCAACAGCAGTCGTCCAGGGATACCAATTCAGGGTCCTCGCCGAATTTGTTCCGGTCTCTTTCAACCCCGAAGCAGCTCACACGATACAGCAGCTGGAAGGAGCCAACGACATACCAGCAGGAAGCATCTCCGAAATTGGGTGGGTAAAGAAAGTTGAACGGTGCACGACAACTCAAGTGGTGGCTCACCTCAAGATCACTTTTGCCAAGATCGAGCAGGCCAACAAAGCAATTGAGAGAGGATTAAGCATTCAGGGTAAGGGGGTCAACGTACGTCAGATGATATCCGAGCCTCAAAGGTGCGCCAAATGTCAACTCTATGGACACGCGAACAACAAAGGGGCCCCTCATTTCGCCCGTGACTGCACCTGGACCCACGACGTATGCGGACTCTGTGGGGACATGCACAGAACGTCAGCATGCATGGCACAGATGCCGGATCGAGCCCAATGCGCGAACTGCAAGGTGAATGGCAGAGGCGACTTCCGGGGACACACGGTCCACTCGAGATCATGCCCGACCTTCGTGGAAATGAAGAACAGGTATGACCAGCGGCACGGCTCGCAGTACCGATTCTTTGTCACGGACGACACGAAGACCTGGGAAACCACACAAGCAACCACAATGGCTACTCACGGTGCCTACCAAGACAGCCAGGAACACCCGGCTCCTCCCTCGAACCAGCTCCAACTCCAACGCCCCGCATACACCAGACCACCCCCAGCCCCCCGAGCTTCCCAACCGCAGACTCGCGCACCAACAAACACATCAGGGCCACGAGGGATGCAAATATCAGCTTCGAATAGAGTACCGCTGGGAAGACAAGGCCGGATAGACCACTACTTCGACATCTGCGACGCCCAGGCAAGAGACGACGATGATGACAGAGAGATCATGGCAACGGATGGATGGGGAGCGTCCCGACAACAGGCCGCTACGGGGGAAGACAGGAACGACTGGACCAGCTGGGCGGATGACACCAACAACGAACCCAAGACCCTTCCGCCGGCACCCCCGGCTTCAACTCTGACGTCGACACCGAACACGCCAATGCGAGCCGCGCGCAACCGGAGCCAGACCCTCACACCGACAGCATCAGGCATGTCGACCCCCCTCCACTTCCCGTCCTCGACGCCAGCTCCCCAGCCCGTGCCCAAATGAGCGAAACCCGTCCCACTATAACATCCTCAAAACTGCGTATATACCAGGTAAACGTCAACCACAGCATCAAAGCCCAGGCGGACGTCATCCACCTGAGCCCGAGAGACTGGGACATAATATGTATACAAGAGCCATACTTCGACTTCCAGGGCCTTTCAAGAACCACGAACGGGTGGACTGCGGTCTACCCACACAAGCACAAAAATGGAGTAAAGTCACGCTCGATCATGCTCATAAGCTCACTTATATCTACAGATGCATGGACAGCACTACCAGTGGATTCCCTGGACATCTCGGCGGTGACACTGTCGGGAAGTTTCGGACGGATACGCCTGTTCAATCTGTACAACGCCTGCGAACATTCACATACAACGGAAGCATTGGCCAAATACCTTTCGGAATCAGCAGTACATGCCGATACCTCAACCCCAGTATATGACATATGGGCGGGCGACTTCAACCGCCATGATCCGATGTGGGAAGACCCGAAGTACAAGCAACTATTCACGCGGAAGCACCTCGACGACACCGAAGTACTAATAAACCTACTCGCGGACTACAGCATGGACATGGCGCTACCACCAGGCATTCCAACACTGGAACACATGGTCTCGAAGGAATTACACCGCGTTGACCAAATATTCACATCCGCTGAGCTATCTGACTTTGTTATATCCTGTGACACGCTCAAACATCGCCCCCCCAAAACAGATCATTACCCGATAGTCACCACGATCGACCTGGACATTGTACACTCCCTACCAAGTCCGAGCCCCAACTTCCGTGCAACAGACTGGCCGGAATTCCGCAAAGAACTCCAGCAAAGAATGGACCGCCTACGCCTACACGACCCCCGCACACCAGAGGAATTCGAAGCGATACTCGACGATGTTATGACCGCCATCCAAGAGACTATCGAAGTAAGCGTACCCAAGACCAGACCTAGCGCATATATGAAACGCTGGTGGTCGAAGGAACTGACCCAGATACGAGCTCACTCGCGATCCTTGGGAAAGAAGTCCTTCCGTGTCCGTACCAGCGACCCGACCCATCCCATCCACGAAGAACACCGACGTGCACGCAACGATTACGCGGACCTTATCGACAAATCAAAGAAGGATTGTTGGGAGACCTTCTACGTCAGTGCGGAAGAGAAATCGATGTACATGATCAACAAATTCGTCACCATGGAACCCACCGACGGCGGCAAGACCAGAATCCCCACCCTGAAAGTCAAGCAGCCAGACGGAACAATAAAAGAGGCGACGGACAACAAAGAGAAAGGTGAAGCACTTTACAACACCTTCTTCACGCCTCCCCCAAAAGATGACAATGTACCGGACTTCGCATATCCCAAGCCACCCGAAGCATTCAAGAACATCTCCGACAGACAGATACACCGTATCATCAAAAAGACGAGCCCCTATAAAGTGCCAGGCCCGGATGGTGTGTCCAATTCTGTCTACACTCACTGCGCTGATATCCTTGTCCCATGGCTCGGGAAGCTGTTCCGAGCCACATTCAGACTCAAGTACTACCCACCGCGATGGCAAATCTACGACACGGTGGTGCTTCGAAAAGCCGGAAAGCCCGACTACTCGCTATCAAAGGCGTACCACCCCATCACCTTACTCATAACCATGGCGAAGTTACTATCTGCCTGCGTCGCCGAAAACGTCAGCTACATTACCGAGAAGCACCAGCTCTTACCCAGCAGACACTTCGGTGGCCGCCCAGGCTGCACAACGACGGACTCCCTCCACCACCTGCTAAAATGGATCAGAGATTCTCTCCGACGTGGACTAGTCGTGTCCGTCCTCTTCCTGGACATCTCAGGCGCATTCCCGAACGTCAACATCCCCATGCTCCTCCACAACATGAGAAAGCGCGGTATTCCAGAAGAATACACCGGATGGCTCAAACGGCGCCTGGAAGGCAAGAAGACGGTTCTTCACTTCGACGGCTTCAAGTCAGAACTATTCGACGTCAGCAATGGCCTGGAACAAGGATGCTCAGGCTCACCCCTATGGTTCCTTTTCTTGAACGCCGACTCCATTGACGACAGCAACTTCGAGAAAGACGAAACCGGCGCAGCTTTCATGGACGACACCTATCTCGGAGCTAGAGCCAAAACACCGGAAGAGTCAAACAGCATGCTGGAGGCCATGATGACACGCCCGGGGGGGGCTTTGGAATGGGCTAAGTCCCATCATGCCTGCTTTGAATTAGATAAGAACACGCTGATGATATTTTCGAACAAGCGCGTCCCCGATCCGTCCCGACCAGGCAAAACCATGCCAGCACCACGCCCGTCAATCACCATCGATGGACATGTCAACGCCCTGGTCGCATCAATGAAATTCCTGGGCCTCATACTAGACCAGAACCTCACGTTCAAACAGCACGCGGACTACGCAGCGGCAAAAGGACGTTTCTGGATCAACCAGACCAAAATGATATCCAAGACAGTGAAAGGCATGCAGGGAGTGTACTCACGTCGCCTTTACCTAACAGTCTGCGTCCCCCGAATGCTCTACGGGGCTAGCATCTGGCTCAACCCCATCTGCCGTGCACCTAACAAACGAACGAGAGGATCAGCAGGCGCAGCAGCAGCACTAACCAGAGTACAGCGGATGGCCGCCCTGCCCATAACGGGCGGCATGTGAACATCCCCGACTGACCTGCTTAACACGCATGCAGACCTCCTCCCGATGGAACTCCTGGTGGACAAGTGGTGTCACCGGGAGGCACTAAGACTTGCCTCGCTCCCAGCGACTCACCCCTTCTACCGCTCGATACTCAACGCAGCGAAACGACTGCCGAAACGCCTACCGTCGCCACTGCACAATGTTCTACACGCCTTCCACATCCGACCCCAGGAAATGGAGAAGATCCAAGCGTTCCGACATGGCACAAGGTGGATGTCTAAGTACACGATATCCATAGCGGAAAGCAAAGAATCAGCGATCGAGGCCGAAGCGAAAGACACTGCAGAGGTAAAAATCTATACCGACGGGTCGGGCTTTCAGAAAACCATCGGTGCAGCAGCAGTGCTCGTCCGAGGACGCCAGGTCCGAACATTAAGATACCAACTCGGAGACGACACGCAGCACACCGTATTGGAAGGCGAAGTGGTAGGGTCGGGACTGGGGACTGAACTCCTACGCACTGAAAGGAAGGCGGTCCGAACAGCGTCAATGTACATCGACAACCAAGCCAGCATCCAAAGCATGCAATCATTCCGGTCGACTCCAGGACACTACCTAACAGATCACCTAAATCGCCAGATGATAAGGGTATTCAAGAGACACCCGAAACTCCGGCTCAAGATCTGCTGGATACCAGGGCACTGCGACATAGCCGGAAAGGAGGCGGTGGACGTCGAGGCTAAGAAGGCTGCCACAGAAGGCTCGAGCCTAGACAAACACTTACCCGTTTTATTCCGCAGTAAGAAACCACTCCCAATCAGCAAATCGGCGACCAAGCAAGAGTATGCAGCAAGACTCAAGGTACGCAGTAGAGCAATGCTCTCTAAATCGCCACGCTACACTTCCATTTCCAGAATCGACAACACTACACCCTCCAACAAATACCAAAAGCTGGTGAAGAAACTGGCAAGACCGCAAGCAAGTATAATCACCCAACTGCGCATGGGACACGCCCCGCTCAATAAACACCTCCATCGACTCAAATGCGCAGACTCACCAGTATGCGGAGCATGTGAAATGGAAGACGAAACCGTCATGCACTACCTGATCATGTGTCCGGTGTACGAGCGCTTCAGAGCACCACTGCAGGCGGAATTCGGAATCGACGCTAAGTCAATTCACTTTTTATTGACGGATAGCAAAGCACTCAAATACTTACTCAGATACATGGGCGCCACCCGAAGATTCAAGGCTGAGTTCAGAGAACTAGCCCCCCCGCCACAGAAAGCACCGAAGAAAAAGAAGAAAAAGACCTGACAAGGCCAGGGTATGATCGCCCCTGTGAAAGATCTGACGAGGAACGGGGAGCCGGTGCAGAGAAGCAGAGAATAGGGAGCAGGTAGGACCGCGGACACCAAACCACACCCACACACAATTCATACTCACCAAGGCCAACACTCGGCACACGACTACCCAACTCAAACATAATAACGAGCGCCCTTCAGTTAATTTGGTTACCGGACACGGTACACACAGCCCTCGCCTTCAATTCTATTGGAGGAGATGGGCAGATGAGAAGAGAACATGATATTGAGGACATAAGTAGTATACATAGGATGTAAACTCTCTACCATAGGGCTAGGCCCCAGCGGAGAATAAACGAGACTCAAAAAAAAAAAAAAAAAAAAAGTCTTTGCGTTTTGAATGAATGTTTGATGATGTACCAGAGTCAATGATGACAATTGGCAAGCTCGAAGTTGTACATGCACTGTATGTTAAGTCTTCGGCCAGTGGGAGAGACGATGTCGAGGTAGTTGAGTTGCTGTCGGACAGGGAATAGTCGGACAAGTCGGCCTCAGAGGCCATTAAGCATTTCTCGAACTTTACATGATGCGAGTCTTCATCATCAGAACCTCCTCCCCCTCTGTTTGTAGTATGGTGAGCCTTCTCTTTGCCCTTCTTCCCTTTTCCCTTTCCTGGGCCTCGTGCCTTCTGTTGACGTGGCCCTTGGCCTTCCTTCGCGTCACCTGGTAGGAAGCAGTCCCGTGTATCGTGACTTTCACCTTTGCAGTTGTGGCAGAACTTCTTCCCGCGAGTGTGAGCACCATGTTCTAGCACTGCGAGGGCTGTTTCTTGCTTCTGCAACTTGGAGTCTCGCCATCGGTGAGTCGGCACTTCTCCTTGAGTATGCCGTTGATAACAGATGGCAGTGTGGTGGTGGTCTTCTCGATCTTGACACCCGTGACATGGTTGTTCCAGGATTGGGGGCCGCTAGGGCCAGATGGGAGAGTGGACAGAAGGATGGCGGCCACAATGTAGGACAGGATTTCAAATTCAGCATTGGCCAGGTAACAGATGGCTTCTTGGAAGTTGGTGCAGTGTGCCGTGACGTTGCTGCCAGCTGGCATCTGTTTGGTCAGTTGTCTGAACCAAAGCATAATCAAGCCAGCATGTGTGACCTTGATGATAAGGTCCGACTTGATACACTGTGTGATGAGGGCCTTGGCCATGTCATCCTTCGACTCCCAGTTTGTGTGCGCCTCCGAATTGAAGACATCATTGCCGGGTTTGGTCTCAGTGCCGCTTACTACACCCCACATTTCCGCTGTGCTAAACACATTCTTCATCTGTAAAGACCACGGGTAGTAGCCTGCTTCGTTCTCTAGTCGGTCCACATCATGCTTGGGAAAAATGTGTGCCGCACTGGTCGGCAGGTCCCAGAGAGGCATTTTGTGGTGCTAGGTGGGTTGGCTGTGTCATGGCTATCAGAGCGGACAATTGGTGGGTCAGGGGTGTGTGGATTTGAAGGAGTAGATGAGGAATGAAATGGGATGTTGGTCATATGGGGATGCTCGTGGTACGTGGACTGAGAGACCGTCTCAAAGTCACAGTCGGAGTCTTATAACCTAATGACAATGTAAGACTCAGTCGGTAGAATAACGACTGTAGATTAACTATACCTAATGACAATGTAAGACTAGGTATAGAGTCAGTATGATATAGGGGAACAGAGTGCTAACAAGTGCTCACCTCAGTCGTTATTCTACCGACTGAGGGAAAAGACAGATGCACGTGTAACAAGTGTATGTAGCTAGATTATGTAAGTGTATCATATGGGTCCACAACATACTGATTCATAGCAAACATGCAGAATTTTTCACAGCACCAATAACCTCAAACACAATTTGTGGACAGGTGTTGGTGGAAAGCGATGATTGAGAACCCTCTTCTAGAGCTCACTACTACTCAATTTTGTAAGTAGCGATGTTAATCACAAATATTAGGCACTTACTGATTACTTTAACTTGTGCAGCACCATCTGTCTGCTGTGAACGAGCACTTCCTGGCTCTGACAGCACCATGCCTGAATCTATTACCTAGGAGTCAGAGCCGTGATTTGAAATCACAAAGCTCTACTCCTGCTCTTGAGAGCGGACCATCCTAGCCGTCAAAGTGGTCACTGCACCCTCAACTCTCTGACAGAGACCCCAAAGACTCCAACATAGAAGAAAACATTGATGTCAATGTCATAAGGAAGAACATTTTTGAAGGCTTCCATACCTTTGACAACAACAATGACAAAGAAAACCCTGATACAGATCTTGTAATGGCTGATGTTAATGCAACCAATGACTTCTCTACCAAAAAAAAAGAAAGCGAAGGACTCAAGGCCGCCAATCAGCTAGACTACGGACCTTTCTCGCGTAGAAAGGCTGATAGACTGGCTCAAGTAGAACATGGTCAAGAAACAGAATTTTTTCTCTGACTCCAGCCAAGACACCAAAACCAAGAAACACAAGCAACATGTTACCAATGGGGATAAATCAAAGTATCACATTCTCATCGCCACAGCAGTGTTTTCGATCAACACCAAGGAGAAAGTTCACAAAGATTTCGAAGCCAACTCTGACAAGTACACGACCCTGAGGATCAATATAACCAATCAATTCAAAAAATTGATGATGGGAACACATCCCCAGCCGATGACAATCAGGATCTGCATGCATCCCAATTTGATCAGGGGCATTCTGAGAGTGAGCAGGATACCAACCAGGACAATAGATACTTTGGCGAAGTCCCTGCACCCCCCTTCACAGATTTCCCTTTCACATGCCTCCTTGTACAGCAAAGCTGGTTCATTATATGATTTGAAGTTAACCAAGTCCCAAACTCTTCCAACAAATGAACACAAGTTGAAGCCTTTCGAGAGGAAAACAAGAATCAAGAGAAGAACATAGTCAAGCTTGTGTCAAAGAAGCTTGACTTCAAGACAGCAGAGCTTGCCTGTAAAAAAAACAGAAGCTCAAAGTTGAGTCTCAACATGATATGGAAAATGAATGTCTCATGGTGGAGGAGCACATGCTACAGCAGAAGGAGAGGATGAAAGACAAGGAGCATTTGAGACAGAAGCAGGTGGAGGAACACCAGGAGCGGCTTATGTGTATGCAGATTGAACTCACACAGGGCTGCAACTTCATGAATCCCTTCCTAAACCAGAACATTCTTGCCCTCCAGTCCTGTTGGCCTGCCACACACAGCTCCTCACAGAAAACTGGGTCGAAATCACCATGATGGCCCATATGTGAAATTGACGAGAGTGGATTTGGACTTGAAACTCCCGCAGGGCTTGAAATCAGTCTTTGGGCAGACCAATTGAGTGCTCTGCTCAGATATGAACCTAAATAAATGGTTAATATAGTCAATTGAATAGTAAGTTGACCATACCTTCAAAACATGATAGTTGTATGTTCACTCATTGGGTGTAAGGTACCTGCCAATTGGCTTCTTGAAGGGTGCAACACACCATGGCTCGGCAGGGTACGCCAAGTCAGCCCAGAGCTATTCCCCCGGTGCAAAAATGTGGTGATGCTCCTGGTGCACATGGGTACTTTGGAATGCCCATGAGTCGTGCACACTCCCAGTGTGTCTGACAGAGTAGTCTACAAACAGGAGGGTGTCAGGAAGCATGACAAACTAACTATCAGTGAGTACGAACACAAAGCTGAGAAGCCAACATGTGCACACACCTGACAGTCCAAAGAGTAATCTTTGTTCTTGTCAAACCATGCATCCCCATGCAGCCCAGGGTGCTGGAAGACCGGTGGGAGGGGCCCTCCTGCTACCAAGACCCGGAAGCCTATGACTGAATGCACACACAGGGATGGAGAAGGGGAAAGATAAGTTGTATTTCCCCCGAAGGGGTCTCTGGCACTATATGGACAATCTGCATCCTCTACTGTGGCACTACCACTGGGTGCTCTCTCTTCCTCTTCTCTCGCCACATGGCCCCTCACACCAGGAATTTAGTACCATCCACCAGCAAGAATCCATCCTGCTGTAGAGCATGTGCATGCTCTAGGTAGCACATTCAGGGTTTCAGAGCATTCTGGAGCTACCCGACATCCTTCCCCATTGTCCAGTTCCCGGGTCCGAGGTGTTTCTTGCATGTCCGAGGTTTTCAATGCATGTCCGAGGTTTTCCACCCGTGACCGAGGTTTTCCGTCTGTGACCGAGGTTTCCGGCCCAAGCCCAAGCCCCCATCCACAGGTATGACTCCCTATCACCCTTGGTTTGAACTCCCAACACCCACCCGCCCACTGTGCAACAGCCTCTGGTGAAGCTGAGTTACCATAGCGCCCAACACAATTTCGAAATATCGTGAGCTGGACTTTAGGAGGTGCCTGGGCGATATTTGAGTTGTTATAGAAGATGGGGTTTTTTGTGGAATAGTTGTTGATGGCAATTCCAGTCAACATCAATTGTTGTCTCAGCACCAGAAGGCAAATCTTCCCACTCCCCATCAACTTCCATCTTCAAACCATCTTTTTGTCTCACAGTCAAGACACATTCCACAGTCTCCCATTCCGCTGCAGCACCTAATATCTCAAATGCAAGTGAGAAACACTGGCCAAAATGGATGGAGGAGGCTGTACCTCAAGTGAGTGACAGTGCACAGTGGTTGTTGCTGGTGAGCCATTGGATCCAATTGGAGGCCAAGCTGGGATATCCCACAACCAGAGTAAGTTCCAAATATAATTTTAATACATTGCCCCTGCTGATGAACATGTTTCAGGGACCAAGCACATGATCTCAAATATAAACCACCTGGATGAATACCTTCTATGGTTAAGGGGGGGGTGCAATTGGGATGATATGTCGGACAGTGATGGTTTGATAGCACCACAGTTCTCAGCTGCCTGGTGGCCGGGTGGAAGGCATTGCAGCTGGTCTGGCACTCCAACAGCTTATCTCAAGACTTGCATTCTTCACTAGCCTTTGACTGGAGCCAAAGACGCAAGAGCTCACGGAATGGTCTATTCACTGTTATTCTTGTACTGGGTTGGTGGATCCCCAGTGTCCAAAATGGGAGTAGGAAGGGGACAGAACAGTATAGTATGGCATGGCAATATCTGATGTCTCCTGGGTGATCAGGCAGATGTCTGTCTCGACCCCATCACCTTAGTTGGGGAAGAGGCTCCAGGAAACAACTAATGCCAGGGATGTGGGACCCAAAAAGTGAGTGATCTTCCTTTTCCATATGACAATCTGAACTGATGCTTTTTTAATTCAAGGTTGCAGACTAAGAGTTGACCTATACAATTACTAATCACAAAGACTACTTCTCTGTACCTAGCACATCCTAAATTTGAAGTAATGCAATTGTCTTTATTCAAATTCTACATCAGCAAGCACATATATATATTCCAATAATTCCAAATGGCTGGTAAGGACAAATGAGAGTGAAGTGGCTGGCCAGCGAGCCAAGGAACACAAATTCCTCCAAAGGCCCAAGTGAGACCAGGAAAATCCCCAATGTCCCATGTCCCATCTAGTATGTGGAAATTGCAGATGGCAAGGATAGGATGAAAGGGGAGAGCAATAAGTCAGGAAGGAGTGGAGCATGACTGTAAGGTTGAGAAGACACAGAGCATGATGTAAGGTTGGGAAGGTGTGGAGCACAATGTAGCTGGGTCCAGCAGGGTCCATATATTGTGCAGTGGGCTGGCCATCATAGAGCATAGCAAGGTGCATGAAGGGAGTGAGATCAACAGGATGCCAGAGGTCATGGACATGGAGCAAAGTGGAAATCTCAATTTGGAGTGAAGAGGCTGGACCCAAGTGTGGCAGGAACATGAATCCCAATTAGGAGTGGAACACCAGCAGGATCAAAACAGCGGCTATGTGTGCTAGGGAAATAGCAACTACATATCACTACATTTGTTTTATATTATCTGATCTTATCACGTGCTTTTGTAACATTAATTTTTTGCTTATTTCCCTAGTGACTGGCAAAAACTGCAGTGGCGTGTTGCAATTGTTTGGTTATGGCACTACAATGTCTCTGAATTTCGGCGACGGAGCTTACGCAAAAAGATCTGAAATTCATCCCGTCCCACTTGAGTCATGTCATGTCTGCTATATTTTCATTCTACATGCATCTAACCCCTTACTAATGGTCTCTGGAACAAAACCCCTGAAGCATACAATGCCCGAAAGTGACCACAAGGTCCAGGACATAGTGGAAGCCCAGCTCGGAGTGCGCCCATGCCTATGGCAGATCCATGTGGTTCACAAAGTCCTAGAGCAGGACAACATCATCACGGTTGCCGTGACAGTGTCACAAGTTGCCCTCCACCACGTGCCACCATATTCATTATCCCCTCTATTCTTTCTATTTCCTTCACATTCCATGGTCTTCTGGATCATTCCACAAGGGTCTAGGCCATGACATCATTCATCCAGTACACTCTAGACCAGCTCTAGACCATTATGTCATCCTGATTACCTAATGTCCGACCTTTCCGGACTTGCTCTAGGCTCAAGGCCTATTATTAGCACCCGCTTTGTCATGCTCACTCAGCGGGCTCCACTTAGCTCCACATTGCGCAGCATGCTTACTGATAGTATTACAAAGATTCCCTTAGTATAGGTTTATTCTCTCACAGACTTACCAATCTGCAGTAGCACTAGTAGTATATAGTTAGTACCTTTGTACGAGGGAGCTCTCTAAGCTTTTCCTCTCTGTCTTACAAGAATCATATTCTTTATCCAACATCCACTTCTTTGTGAAGACTTAGCCGTACTCAGTCGGTGGTTGGATATATTAGTCGCAAGGGTTCATTGGGGGTGAAGATACAATAAGTCCATTTTGAGAAGTCTCTTGGGGAACGAGCCCATCTGCCTACTCGTAACAGACAGGCTCAGGAAAATCACTGACTTACTGGATGCCCATTCTCTTCATAAAGCATGGTATTGTGATTGTCGTCACACCTTTGAAAATCCTGGGCAATCAGTTTGCCTCCATTTTCAAAGAGCGGCACATTAGATCTATCTTGATGACTGCTGCAAACACTACAAATGAGCTATTCAAGGTGTGTTTTAATAAGTAATTACTATTGGTATCTTGAGCGCTGATAACACACCATAGGAACTCACTGAGGGCCATTACAACCTCATCATAGTCAGCCCCAAGCTGCTGCTAAATGACAGCCGTTTCGACACTCTGTGGGGCAAGAAAAAATTCACCAATAAGATAATTAACATTGTGTTAGACGAAGCTCATGTTATACAGGAGTGGGGAGGATCATTCTGATCTGATTATCTTCACATAGGCCCGATCCGACTCCCCTGTACTGTCCCATTCCATCTCGGGTCAGCAACTATCAGCCCACAACTTGAACCTGCTCTGCAGAGAAATCTGCACCTATGTCAGGGCCACACCACTGTTACAAGGATGAGTACGGACAGACCAAACATCTTCTTGGTCGTGGAGCAAATGAAATACCTGTTCAACTCATATGAGGATCTTGTCTTCATCATACAGAAGAATTTGAGGCCAGGAGATCCTTGACTGCCCAAATTTCTGGTCTCCTTCAATTCAAGAGCGGAAGCGCAGGGGGGGCCGAGTATCTGAGGAATAGACTGAGCCCCGAGTTGAGGGACCAGGTCAAGTGGTTCCATTCAGGGATGACCGATGAGTTCAGGGAGGAAGAGACACACACACTATTAATTGGGGAATTGATAGGTGATGCAGCCACAGATGCAATTGGAATGGTATGCAGTTTGAACCAATCATTAGTTATCATTTCTAATAGTATAATGACAGGGAATTGACATACCTGATATATGATGGGTCGTGCAGTACCGTGTACCACAGAATCTCAGTACGTGGTGGCAACGTGCAGGCTGTGCTGGTCGGAGCCTGTCGGTGGATGCAACAGCAATTCTTTTAGCTGAGCCGCAGTACTTTGACGATGAGAAAGAGAAGGCAGCGCTCCGCACCGCTAACCATACCGAGAGCCTCAAGTGATCGGCTAGTGGTCAGTTGCAGCCTGAGTCTTTGAAACACCCACACACTGGTACTACTGTAGCACCCCGAGTCTCATCTTCAGCCATTGAGGTTCCTTCGTCATCCGTTGAGGTTCCTTCGTTGTCCGTCGAGAAGCCCAAGATCGAGCAAGCAGTGGATGATTTCGTTAATGCGAAGGAGCGACCAGATAAGTGTCGGAGGAAAGTGGCAAGTGTCCACTTTGGGAACAATTGCAGCACACCACTTGGTCAGTGTCAATGACCTTCCTATCTCCCTTGATTCTGATCATCTCATCAGACCTTCCTTACTGCTGTGATCGTTGTGCGCCACACCCCATTATCCATTGCTGTGACATCTGCAACCCGACTTATTTCATTTTTCCCACAAACAAACTTTCCCACAAACCGAAACACATCAAAAAACTTCACATGGCCAAAGAGTGCATACAAGGACCTGCAGAGAAAGCACTGTGTGCGTCTCCCGTTGACATGTGTCATACACTTGCTATCAACCTCCTCAGAGATGGCAGCTTCCTCTTGCCGCAGTCTTTGATGACCAACTCATTGGTTGACCACATTGTTGACCTTGCTCATGATTGTGTGCTCAAGACTGTCGACGATCTTCATCAGCAGATCACTTGGGTGTGTCTTGACACACATGGCCAAGTGATCTTGGACCTTTTCCATTGTTTCTGCCCACTACCCTTCACACCCTCAGCAAGTCCTTTCACGACGGCACCACTGGCAGCGGCGGGCAACTCAAATGCTGCACCTGCACCTGCAGCACTCAAAGCTCAACGGAAGTGCAAATCATGCGGAAAGCCGGGTCATTACCATATGTATATCTGCACAACCTCGTGTATCAAAGACAAACTGATCTTGTCTCACCAGAGAAAACCTGCATACTGTATCTTGCAAATGGTGGCAACAGCGCAGACAAGGAGAACAAGCAGCAGTTATAAAGGTGTGTCAAAACAATTCATTATAATTCTGTAGCTAATTTACTCCAATATTGTCACCAGTCGCAGTCGTCACCCCACCCTCCGACTCTTCATCGCCTTCACTGTTTACAGTTCCAAGATTGCTGTCCTGCATCAGTAGTGCGAAGCTGTGGCCAACATGGTCGGGTATTTCGTGTTTCTGTGTCCTTCCGGCCTTGAACTGATTTGGACTCTGGTCCGACCCCTCAATATACTTCTGGAGTTGTGTAATTGTCGGTAGCATCTTGGGACTCGTGTGTCAGACCGTTCAGTGAGTGAGATAGAAATTGTTTTCTATCATCTGATGTGCTGATCTATACACTTCAATCAGGATAGACCACTTCATTATTAGTGCTTGTGTATGATTTGGGCCTTGCCCCGCGAATATAACCTGTTACCATGTCTCAGCATCAATATGCCACATGAAGAGTGATCAAGTAACCTTTGTATAGAGGTTATTTCTCTCTTGCAACCAGTCCCATCCACGCCAGCCGTCCACATTTCCTGTCGGATTACACAGCCAATTCTGAAGCACCAGATTTCTGGCACAACTGATGTCAGCACATAGCCATCTGGAGTAGTGGTGAAGGCTTACCGTAGTCGAAGCGGATACACATGATCCAGGTCAGTCACAAATTTGATCATGTGTGCGGCATATTTTGACTTCCCCGTAGATTTGAAGAACACAATCCAGTAAGGAAAGACGTGAAGTATGCGGCCAACATCACCGTGGTTCATGGTGTGCGACAGCTCGAGATACAGCAAACCGTACTGCTTTCTAAGTGCATGGTTTTCAAAGCACAAGTTTTGGACTTCGAGATCTTGCTCGCGAAGATCTTCAAAGTCGCTACCCGGCAAGTATTTCTTGACTATGCCCTCCAATAGCTCATGAATGGTCTCCCATTTTGGCGCAGATTGAGCAAATGCATCAAGTGTCCCGTTTCCACTAGCCTCCACCTCCAATCTCCAGCAGTCAAGCATGTCGGCCCAGGTTGCATGGTGAATACTGTCATGGAGGCGTCGAAATCCAGGTGAGCTTGTGAATTTCCCCGTTTCTCTAGGGCACAAATGATGAATATATTTGAAGAATCCTGTGCCGTCGTCTCGACCTGCGACCGGCTGGACATGTACACACCAAAATGCATCAGTTGTAGCCATCTTCAAGTGAAACAATCCAGGCACGAAGACGACGAAATTGAGGCAGTTCTTTGCTGAACGTTCAATGGTGCACATTCTCCTCAGCACATCAATCCTTTCTTTCGTTGATAGGTCCCCATGCACCAGGATTATATTATCTTCGAGAGTCATGTTGGGTGTCCCTGACTGGTCTAGCATACTCACTAACATCTGCCAATTGCCATTGTTCTGGCTCTTGTCCACATTGATTGTGTTGGCTGGGTACTGGACGGTTTGGACTAACGGCAGCTCCTCCACCGCTTCCGGGAGTCCCAGTTCAGTCTTGAATCACGCAAACAACGGCTGATGCGCAGCTAGGATTGCTTGGATATGCCATGCAAATGCTGTCGCAAGCGGGCTAAGACCTCGAACTGCGGTCATTTGTGGTGGCAAGATGTGTTGGATATGAGGTTGGTATACTCGCAGATCACCAGCTGTTAACACTTTATTGAATGGACTTGTTTCATACAGCTCTTGGGTAACCTTGAGGTTGTAGCCTCCTGCTGCTGTGTACAGCGCAAATGTTGCAGACATCAAGCTGAGATGAATGCCTGAATTGCCGGTGGTTGGTTGTGCAACCTTGAGGTCGAGATCGAAGTTGTCATAGATGAATTGGGAAGGAGGCAGGGCCTTGTTTTGTGCTCTTGAATTTGTTGCTAACAATTTAACCATCTGCTGTGTCGTAGATGTCGAAATGGACACACCCATATGTGCAAGAAGTTCCGTGACGACTTCTGGTGCACACTTGGATTCTAGGAAGAAGCCGAGGATGCATTGCAGGGCATTGAAGTCCTTGTTGGAACTGTTTCCCATGATGACCACGATGACAACTCGTTTCTATGCTTCAAGTAAGTCCCTTGTTATCTGTGCTATAACAGATCACTTACAGTAAACCTCAGTTTAGCATTATGTTTTGCAGGATTCTGCTTCCTGTACGTTTTCTTGGGTGTGTTGGGTGTATCCTCTTCACTGTGGCTGGAGTCACCTCGGCCCTTGCTGGTTTGTGTGGCTGGTACATTTTCGTCTTCATTGTTTGATGCCAAACCGTCACTTCTCTCGTTGTTGAAGCCTACTCCCATGGCTATGGCGTCCAGTTCTATCTCCATATTCTTGTCCTCATTTAACAGTGAATCATCTGGCGCAACACGTCTGCAAGACAGATTTGCATCAAGAAGGATCCCCAAAAGATCCCACAACTCAGGTGCGTGGATCTGGATCTTCCGACCCATGTCTGCAATAGAGAAGTTCTTGAGACGAGCGAGGGATGTTGTGGATCCATTGAAGTTGAACCCAGTTGATGGCTCTATCAATTTCTGCATCTCTGCCCGGTAAGTTTCTCGAGCCACTCATAGTGTGCTTGCCTGTACCGCACTGGCTGATGTTTCCATAAACAGGTCCAGGATATCCGGAATCCGTGTAAGCATGGATGTGTGGTGCCTCTCAACTGCAGGATCAGCGCTGCACAAGATCTGCAGGACGAGATCAAAGAGAGTTGTGTTGTGATGTGTATCAAGAGCAGTGAGTATGTTTTTCAGCAGTGAATAGTCCATGACGGCTGATAAATGTTATGATAAAGGTTACCCTCAACGTCCAGGGCTTTTATAGTGGGCTACATTGTCATATTGATTCATTCCTAATAATTATGGGTCCAGCTGACATTACTGTACATCACAAGCAGTCAATATGTATGACTATGCACAACTCCATGTACCTGTATTTGAGTCACCCCACTTTGTAATTATAATATGGCTGCACGGGAGAGACTGCTTACCAAGGCCATTCACCGGCTTTGGGCATGGCTCGGTCATTTCTCCGCACGATGATTTGGCGCCACAACCAAACAAGTGCAACGCGCCACTGCAGTTTTTGCCAGTCGCTAGGGAAATAAGCAAAAAATTAAAGTTACAAAAGCACGTGATAAGATCAGATAAGATAAAACATATGTAGTGATATGTAGTTGCTATTTCCCTAGCAAATGGGAAGGAGTCTGCTGCCAAGGCTGCCTGGACTTGTGCTGTTGCAGTGAGAAGGCCCACATAGTGTGAAATCAAGACTTTAGAGCTAGCTTGCCGAAAGAAGCACAAAAGTACAGTAATAGATGATATCTGAATCTAATCTTATCAAGTTCTTATCACTCAAAAAAGTTTGCTGATGCTAATCATGATCTAAATTGGTATAATATACATTTTACAGCTCACCCTCATATCAAAACACTTATGCGTACAATGTGCATTGACACATGTCAGGACACATCAGCTACCATCTCAAATTGTATGTGTCATTGAGCTGTGCTGCATCCACCCTATACCACTCGGATATCTCATCTTTGCCTCCACCATCATTCACTGAGTCTGAGTCAATCACACCTGGTACAAGGGGAGTCGGGAGTATGTGTGCATGGTGCTGGCCCAACTGCAACTCCAACTGAGCAGGTGTTGTATGTATTCCAGGCACTAAAATGAGATTCATTAGTAAGCTTGTGAACACGAGAGGAGAGAGGGAAATATCATTATGAGCCACACACCACAATATCATGCTGAGCTTGCCAGATATAATTCTTTTGTTTCCCATGTTGTGTGCCCACCTTCATGTACATGTTTATTGTGGCAAGGCCGACCACATAGTCCTTGGTGTCATCTGCATGCAGGTCTGCGGTGATATATACACCAGTTGTAGTGGACTATAATCCATGCTTTACCTGAGCTCACAATATTTAGCAGGTCATACAGTGAACAAGACAGTCACTAACCCTCACACAGACAAGAACCAATGCAGCAGCTGGGAAGGTGGTTGCAAAGCCAGCAGGCATTGTGACTGCAATGCTGTGTTGACCATAGAAGATGTTGATGACCAGTTGTTTAAACACAGGGTTGCTGTACATGATTGGAGTCCCCTAAAAGGATACCTCAGCACACTAATTAATAATTAAATTTAATTAGCATACCTGTGCATCTATCACCAAATCACAAAAAGTGACATTTAGAAGCAGGGCTTGAACATGCATGTCCTCAATCTTGTGTGATAGGGCAGATCCCCTATTTACATAGGTGATTGCAAATGGGCTTCCTAAGGACTGTCCTCCACTTTGACCCAGTGTGACATACCTACAGCCAATGATTAGCCTTAAATAATGAAATGAGTAAGATATTTAACTTACATTGTGTCTGAAGTGACCATCAGGCAAGGCACAGTGGTCGCCCTGGCCTTGCAAGTAGCAACAGTATTTGCTTGAGTACACACATCTTTCACCAAATTATCCTTGATTTGGCCTTGCAGGGGATAACAATCAACTTGACACATGACCAAAATGAAGCACAGGCATGCCTGATCTGAGTTGACCTTGTTGCTCTCAGATATAGGTTTTTCCCTTGCCAAGGGACCATGTTGGGGAGGTCTATGTCAAGTGTGCATGCAGACTGTTTGTTTGACACCTAAAGCTGGAGAGGATACCCTTAAGCTTGATTCTGTGATTGCTGGGGGCACAGTACTTTGCTATGCAGAGCTGCTGACCACCTCTGACAACACTGAGGTGAGTGATGTCGACAGTGAGGGTTGATGTTGCCAGAAAGACAGCACTGAATGGCTGGTGCCTGATCACCTAGTGATGTGAATTGCTAGGACATCCCCCAAAGACGAACTCTTTGGCTCTGGTCAGTGTAGGTAGTAGCATGTAGATATTGACACTCATGGTAATGGAGGAACTATTATAGCGGCTGACAAGCTCAGGAGTGATATTGGTCATGAGGTTCTGCAGAACAAACAAAGCCAATGTAGGGCCTTCGGCTGCTGGTCTGATTCTCTGGATATGAGGGCAGGTGCTTGGGCCCAATCATTCCCTAACACATCAGGGACCCTGGGGGCTACAACATCCTCTTGAGGATCATCATCTTCTTGGTATGTAACATCCCCTGCCAGCAGATCTGAAAAGCAAGGTTCAATGTGGGGTAGTGGATAGTTGGGGGCCTAATTGGATGATGGCAGCATCAAGCTGTCTCGGTATTTATGCCGGTATGATGGCTGTGGTGCTGACTCCAAAGGCTGTGGCACTGGTGGCATTGGGCCGTCATGGTGATTGTGCAGGTACAAAGGCTGCGGCACTGGCTGAATTAAGTTGTCATGGTATTTGTGCTGGTACTGATACAAAGGCTGCAGTGCTGGCGGCATTGAACCATCTTAGTATGAAGGCTTTGGTTGAGGTTGGTATGAAGACTGTGGTGCTGTATCAAGATTAGGCTGATGCTGCTGTTGTGAGTCAAACTGTCGCTGCTGCTACTGATATTGAAGTTGGTACGAAGACTGTGACATTATGTTGAGATTGGGCTGATGCTGCTGTTGTGAGCCAAACTGTTGCTGCTGCTGCATCCCGGATGGGGCGCCATAGAGGTTGAATTGCTGTGCTGGGCAGTCAGAATCATAATCATTGGTATGGACTGTCCCTGGCACAGCAGCAGTGTGGGTGCTCAGTCCCAGTGAGAAACACTTCGTGGCAGATTGAGGTAGGCAGTGCAAGATAGAATATTAGTATCTGCCACTATGTGCCACTTAAAACGAGAATGTCACTATGGAATTAGTGGCTCGCCAAGTGATATTGTGGTAGATTGGTGCTTTTTTGATGGCTTCCAGTTCGGGCACCTATTCACACTACTGTTACAAGGCGCTTCAAGGGAGGTAGTAGCAGATTCAAGGGAAGTAGTGGCAGATTCAAGGCATTTCATTTTACAGTGTAGCATGTGGAGCAAGATATGAATATGAATTGCAAAGAAATATCATTTATATCGCTACTACAATTCTAATATATCCCCTCACTGGCCAGCACACCAGACATCTGGTGAGAAATCCAGAGATCTGGTGATTCTTTGGAGGAACTGTTGCCTGTCCTCTTGTCAACTGCATAAATCCCCGTCAACATCTGGGCAACACCTGGGAGGTAGTGATAGGATAGCTATCTGAATCAGAGGTAGACTGTGACTCATCAGAGGTATCAAAGGCTGGGCGATCAGATGACAGTGGATAATAAGCCTTGTCGGTGAAATAACTGTGGTTGTGACCTTTGTTGTTGTCTTCATCATCTGATTGTGAAAGCTCTGTGATACCACTCTGCTCTAGAACATCCCACATACTGCCAATCTGTTGATCAGCATCAGCTTCGTGGCATTGAAGGATGGCATGGTTTGCTCTGAGCAGCCCCATAAACTCCTCCATCTCATGTAGCTCAGTGGCAGCTGCCAGGACTTTGGTCCTGATTGAGGTGCAGGAGGCTCGCAAGACTGCAAGTGCTTGTCACATTGAATTTGCAGAAATATGTTGGGTCTGTTTGTCCAGCTAATGGAAGGCTCATACATATGTTTGATACTTTGAATTTTATGAAGTCTTACCTTAGGGTTGGCAAGCTGGTATTGCTAGAAACAGGCAGATATGTAGGTTCGGTTTAGCATAGTCCGAGATAGTGTAATGCGCAAGGATGGTATATCAGATGTGGCTAGCGACTAGGAGAAGTCAGAATTGCTATTAGCCATTGGCAGAGCAGTGGGAGGATAAGGAAGGCATAGATGACACGGAAATGGTGGTTCCTTGCAAGTTGGACTTAGCCCCTTTTTTTGCTGCAGACAAACTGCTGACTGCTGCCACACACGAGTGGGACTTATGTTTAGGAGTACCAGGTAAGCTTTTACTCAAATTTCACCAGTGACTTGCTCTAATGTGATCCTATAGTCTTCAAAAGGCGCAAACACAACACTTGTTGGTGTCATAACAGCATCTGACAAGACTCCACTTACAGTTGGCACCGGGAACAAGGAGATGTGGCCAGTTGTGCTGTCTATCGCCAACATCCCCTCTGGTCCTTGTATGAAGGCATCCTCTGCTGCATTTGCTCTCACCGCCTACCTCCCCATCCCCAAGTTTAAATATGTCAGTAAACCGGTTCAAGCTGTGCTCATGACACACATCTTCCACCACTGTGTCAGCATCATCACACAGGAGCTGTGCCAGCTGTTGTGGGCACAATGCACCCAACCCCAATGGCCTCATCTGGAACTGCTATACTCCCCTCATTTCCTATATTGCAGATCTTTTAGAACAGTCTATGATCTCCCGTGTTGCTCAGCAGCCAGTCACCAACATCACTTGCTGTTGTACAGGAATTTAGTGACACAGAGCAGCACCTGCCACACCGACGGGAGAACATGCTGGCCCGCCAAGCTGGGCTTATTCAGTGTGTCGATCCTGAAAATGTAGCCATGTTTGTTCAAGAGGCAGTGCTTGTGAGCCTAAACGGTGTACATAAAACTTTCTGGCTAGATTGGGGTCCAACTGACCCCTCTCTCTTTCTCACTCCTGATGCACTCCATACATGACATAAATTCTTCTTTGATCATGTCATCAAATAGAAATGGGTTGTCAACATCATGTGAGGCACTTGTTATGATATGGGATGCAGAGGTCCGGATTTGTGCTATTGCGGCCAAGCAGCCCATTGAGCGGCCCATCATTCAATGCACCGGCTGATCATAACATGATGGAGTATGTGCATATCTATTTTTATCAGCCACCGGTGTAGAGCGTGGGGATGTTCTAGGTGCCGCATCGCGTGTTTCGGTCCATCTCGGTTTCACAGCTATGTCTCCCTCACTCTCGATGCTGTTCCCATATTTCCGCCGTCGTCCCCGGACCTCCGAAAGCGTTCCCACACCTCCGAAGCCTTTCCCAGACTGCCAAAGCCTCCGCCGCTCCCGCCGGACTGCCGATGCCGCCGACGTTTCCAGTACAACAGTCCGGATTTCCGCAGGCTAGTCGCCTCATGCTTCGGGTATTTTGATCATGGGTCCGCAGGGACTGTGGCACATATCGGAGACGTTCCGGACCACTTACATATCGCATACAGGCTTGATTAGATTATGTAGTATTCGTGCAGCATGGCGGACAGCATGGCGAGAGCTCCGGATCAGTTAGGACTCATGGCGAACACATGTTAGATACTTCCCATTCATTTACAATACTTAAGCGACCTTATGTTGCACCCACAATAGAACTTACCTTCCCCTCTGTGTGTGTGCGCTTCATATTTAAGTCTCCGGGTTTCCGGCTCTATCCCTATCGCTTTGTGTGTGTTGTGTTTCGCTTTGTATCACTTCGGACCCGCATCCCATTCATATCCGCCGCCCTTCGCTTTCCGTACCGAATCGTTCCGCACCCGTACCGGACCCATACCATACCCTACTGGACTCGCACCGGACCCTACCGCATCCCTTCCGCATACATTTGTTTACCTACCGCTTTCCCTACCTAATCATTTCGGACCCGTACCATATTTTATTGGTTTCCTACTGCATCCCTTCGCATTCCTTCCGCACCCCATTCCTTACCGATCCCATCCATCCCATCCCTCTCAAGCATCACCCCTCACCCGAACACAGGAACTGTTGGTTGGAGCACACTCTACCCACACGACCTACCCCCCCTGAAGCGCACGAGCCAGTCCCCCCCTTGGACACAGCTGCCGGCCCTTCGGACTACTTACACCGGAATCACCTGTACCCCTTGCTACTGGCACTCAAACCCAAAATGGATTCCAGATTCGGATTTACACAGCTGGCAGGTGCAAAATAATCAAATATTGCCCCCAGCTACAGCTGCAATTTGGACAAAGGGCCTAACCAGCGGTTGCTGGGATTATATTGATTTAGTAGGCCAAGTCCACTGCGCCAGAGCAGGCTGTGTTTGTCCGGTTGAAGAAGCCATTCGTGGAGGCTCCACTGTTGGTGATGCTGGAAATGAATGCACCATTCTGAGTAGAAACAGACCTGTTAAATTTTGCCATGAGGGTGATCCTTTCGCAGGAGTGTGCTGATGGGGAGTGGCAACCAGTGTCGTACTTCTCCAAAGCCATGGCTCCGCCGGAGCAAAATTACGATGTGTACAACAAGTGTTGGAATATGAGCACCACAGCTCCATGACGTGTATGATTCGAGATCGTAGCTGACATGTTGGGATATGTGTCGACGCACATACTGTACACATATGCCCTCTATTGTGTTTGATGTGACTTGAATGATTAGATTTACAGTATAAATAGCCACACACATGTATGTAAATACTCGACATGATTACTTGCTGAGTCCTGAACCACTGTGTGAACCTTATTTCTCAATATAATCTCGACACCACCACTGTTTCTACTTGTTCTCGCTTGTATCCTGTTCTAGTCGACCCACACAAACATCGAGTTCATTGTGTAGCCCCGTAACCCCTTTATCAAACTTGTAGCCACCGAGGCTGGACACGTACCCATAAACCACATGATCGAACCTGTAGCCGCCGAGGCTGGACTTGATACAGACACTGAGTCTGTCGTTGTAACCGTTGAACCCATTGTAACTGCCGCAGTCAAACCGATCAAATGGAATGAAGTTGAATGAAGGGAATTATGCAGATTGGACCATGGTGATGGAAGTGCTGATCTGATGGGTCTTCTGCCATCCAAGCCTTTGTGAGGAAGCAGGCCGAGGCATGTGCATAAATTGTTCTGCACATCAATTCCTTGCAGTTGCCACATGTCCGGGCCGCCAACCCCACCAAGATTTGGGCTGATCTCCAGACTATTCATCAGGCCAGCGGACTTGCCTTGTGCCTCGCTCTCCGCAGGAAGTTTTTGTGGATGTTGAAGTCCACTGATCACTTGATGCAGAAGTGGATTGCTGATGTCTGCCACATGATGTTCCAGCTGCAGCAGATCAAAGTTGAAGTCGCCGACAAGCATTTCGTGGTCTCACTCGATGCCAGCTACCAAGGATTTGAGTCACCCATCTCAGAAACGACCTCACAGGCTGGATCAGACTCGATCAGAAGCGAGCATGTGATCTCGCGGCTGCTTAATGAAGAAGCTCGCCAAACCGGATTCAGGAGTGAATCGAAGATCGCGGCCGACACCACATATTACATGGCCGAGAGCAAGAAGTGCACCCCCGTCAAACATATTACCTGTTACAAGTGTGGCAAGAAGGGCCACTACCAGGCACAGTGCCATGATGTGAAGAAGACTGAAGATGGGGCTGCCGTGGCGATCAACGAAGATGGACTTTGGTGATTGAAGGGGTGTGTGGTCTAGCTGCTATGCTCGAAGGGGTGTGTTGGAATGTGAGCGCCACAGCTCGATGACGTGTATGGTTCAAGATCATAGCTGACATGTGTACCGTACATGTATGCCCTCTATTGTGTTTGATGTGACTCGAATGATTAGATTTACAGTATAAATAGCCGCACACATGTATGTAAATACTCGTCGTGATTACTTGCTGAGTCCTGAACCACCGTGTGAACCTTATTTCTCAATAACAAGGAATTGTTGACAGTAGTCCGGGTGCCGGAGGAGTGGTGCCCGTACCTCGAAGGAAACCCGCATCAGACACGGATTTTCTCCGAGCACTGTAACCTCGAATGGTTCATCTTCGTGATCACCCACCGCCCCGGTCGTTACAGTGATGGCCTGGATGCTCTGTCCCGGCGCCCAGACCACAAACCCCCGGACAGTGAAGGACAATTCTGATGTCCGTATCCTCACCCCCGATCGCCTTCCGCAAGGTACACCACACCAGTTTACTTATGATACTCTCAAATTTGAATCAAATGATTATGCCTCTTATGCATAGTTGCTTAGAATATATATTAGCAGATTCATGTACTCAGAATTTTGTAATTTGTGTATATACGAGAGAGATAGAACCCGTTGAGTACTGTACTAATACAACCTTAAGTTCGTCACATGTCCCAAGGCCCACTGAACTGAACCTATTTTGCGTGACTATCACGCGAAAATCTGGGCCTTGAACATCTTCTGGGACAGGTTCTCGCCCGAGCCACCCCAAAGCCCACTGTATTGCTATTTTTAGGCCTGAGTTTGAACCTATTCGAAGTTCGTCCTATGTCACCTCCCGATCTGAACCTCTGAACGTGTCAGTGGCCGAGGTCACACAGAATCGGCCTGAACTTAAGGTCGTATTAGTACAGTATTACATAGTGTCCCAAGGACGGGGCCTATACTCGTGGTCACCTAAAGTGACCGTGATTTTAAATATCCCGCGCCTCATTGTTCAAAATCGTGTTCATTGTTCTATTTTCTATATAACACTCAGTAATTATTACATTTTATATGCACCATGGCTATTTGCAAGGGCCCTCGCAAGGAACACTCAGAAGCCAAGAAGAATCGCCTCATCAGCGCAATACTTGCAGGCAAAAAAATAGCTGAAGCTGCAAGATTGCTTGACATGCCATGGCACACGGCTTCCGACATTTGGAAGAAGTACCAGGCGGCGGGGAGTACAGAGAACCGGCACCGATCTGGCCGTCCTCACAAGGTTAGCGATGAAGGGAAGAAGCAGATGATCAAGGAGGCGACAGGCAATCGTCGCAGGACATTTCAAGAGATCGGCAACCAGATGACACCCCCGGTTGCCGCAACCACAGTACGACGGGTTCTCGACCGGGAGGGCTATCACCGACGTGTTGCCCGAAAGGTCCCGTTCCTTACCAAGACCCACAAACAACAGCGGATGCGATGGGCACGCCAATACGGCAAATTCACGTGACGCGACTGGTCACGTGTCATTTGGTCGGATGAAGCTTACATTCAGCTGGGGGATAGAAAGGGTCGGGTGTATGTGACACGCCGGCCCGATGAGGAGTATCTTGAAGAGTGTCTCGAGCCGGCTTTTACACAGTCCCCGGTCCGTGTCATGATCTGGGGATGCATCATGAAAGGCCGGAAGGGGCCTTTGGTGGTCTTGGAATATCCCGGGGGCCCAGGTGGCGGATTTAATGGTGCCCGGTACAAGGAACAAGTACTCAAAAAGGCTCTCAAGGGGTTTCATGACGAAATGAGTGAAAAGAGGGGCGAGGTACTGTTTATGCAAGATGGTGCACCGTGCCACCGTGCCGGCCACATTGCACAGTGGCTGCTTGACCACAATATTCCGCGTCTTTTCCATCCCGCGTCTTCCCCCGATCTCAATCCAATCGAGCCGGTGTGGCATGAACTCAAGAAAATCATTAGGGCTCGACCACAGCTGCCAACAAATGTCAATGCCCTCAAAGCAGCAGTTTTCGAGGCTTGGGAGAGTTTGCCTCTCAAAGATATAGATAAGCATATTTTGAGTATGGGGAAGCGCTGCAAGGCTGTTTCAAGAGTGAAGGGGGGGCACACCAAGTATTGAATTGCATATCCTACATATTCTATGTGCTACATGCAAGTTTATGCCGAGACTCGTCAAAATTGGTGGTGTGGCTGAGCGCGCGCGACCGGAATTTATAAAATCGCGGTCACTTTAGGTGACCACGAGTACTGTAGATCTTGCTTTTGGTGCGAATACTTCTGGCTCTGAAAGGTCTGATGTTGCGTACCTATGACAGACCAGTGCTGCGCCCCTGTGGATACTTCTCAACAATCTAGCGTCCATGTCCTTCATTGATAGTGTGTGCCCCTGACTCTGGCATGTTTGAGAATGCGATGAACATGCGTTTTGCAGGTCTTCCCCCTATAAACCGTGCGTGGAGCTTGTGTGAAACATATATAGAACATTCCATTTTCCACTGTCAATACCCCGCAGAACAATAAGTTCGTCGCCGTCCCTTGCCAGTGCATCGAGCGCCCAGCCCAGGGCCTGCGAGCCGGATTCGTCGTTGGACGCTGCACAAGGAATACACGCGTGGCCCTGGTACAAGCATCGCTAGCAGATTGAACAGGTAGGGTATACGAGAACATGTATGAAGAAATAGAGTTGGGGTTTTCAAAGGTGTCGAATGAGAGGCCATATGCATAGCGTACCTTTGGCATATAGCCGGCCCCTGCGAACTGCGGGGAATGGGCATGGTGGTGGTTGAACGCAGAATGCAGGGGTATGGATGGAGAGCTTCTTCGCGAGTGGATCAGTGGCCATATTGCTGCTGGGAAGGATTTCAGACTCCCAGAGTTGGACGATGAAAGGGTAATGTGCATTGTGCACGGGTGTTGTTTGCTTCAGCGCAGAGGGCAAGTGGTCCATGCTAGTGGTCGCTGAGTGGTCTGCAAACATTATAATGGTGGTAAGGAGGAGAAAGCGTTCAGGGTATTAAGGGAGCAAGAATGGCTTGTGTGCAGTGCTGAGCTTTCCGCATCCTCGGCACACACAAACTTGGCGTGACTCAATTGTGCGAGCCGTGCCGGCGCTGACGAACCTCTTGAGCTCCGCTACAAATAGAGGTATTTGCATATTTGAAACTCATCATCCTTAAACTTCATCCACCACTTTGCCATCCTTGGTCTCTTGTTACATTGTGCACCTATCGCTAAGGGCGAAAGCAGCAAACTCTTGTTGGTATATCCAGCGACTATTGGTACCGTACGAAGCATTTGAATACCGAAAACCAGCGATAATTACATCCCCATGCCCGTCGACCCTAGAAACACATCGTCTCCTCGTAGAGCCTCCAATAGAAAGCTTACATCCGACGAAGAGATCGAGCTAAAGCGCTCTCGTGGCGAGATTTCTTGCGCAGAATGCAGGAGATCAAAATTGAAATGTGATAAAGTAAGAGCATTTCATTCAAGATCGACTCGCCCGCTGTACTAAACAGTAAAAGCAAATACCTTGCGGGACATGCGCTCGCCGGGGATGCTCGAACATATGCCCAAACGGCATCTTCACGCCTGGTCAAACCGCAAAGTATGTCCCGCACCGCCGATGGCGTTATGACGAAACGGCTGAAGACTCTTGGGTTTAGATCATTCTCCCCAGATACGGACCACCTTCACCGCAAGATATTTGAAATGGGCCAGCGCATTCGGCAACTCGAAGATGCCCTGGCAATTCTCCAATCGAACATATCAACAGAACCGCACGCTCTTCTAGCGGAACATTCCCTCTCCGTAAAGTCCGAACCAGATATACCCAGCGTTCCTAAAGAAGAGATTGAAGAAACGTTGAACTCCTTCGGAACGCTTACGATTGGCGACAGCGGCGAGCATAAATATTTTGGAGCTTCCGCGGGCGCAGAGGTTAGTTAATATCAGCTCGTCACCTTGATCAAAATGATTTGACGTGATGGGTGTGAATTCCAGACTCTGCTTTTGGTGAGACTTATCTCCGACCTTGAAGCATTTTCACACCCTAATTTCGCATATCCATGACAGGCGGGCCCTACACTCCCAACGGAAGACTTTGACCTGAACACCAATTTGGACGGCGCCCCTAACCTTCTCAACGACCTCGCGTCAATTTCATTCAGGGATGGTGGATGCGCATCTGGCTCTGAAACGTACGAAAACGCGATGACCATGCTGTTTGCCTGCCTGCCCCCCAGACCTCGGGCGTGGAGTCTTTGCGAAATATATCTAGAGCATGCTTCTTGGCATGTGCACCTCGCAACCCGACAGGACTTGATTGAAGATCATCTAACACCCGTATACAATGCCAAGAAAGAACGCGAAGACCCTGCTTTCGACTCGGAATCGTACACACAGATCGCACCTCACAAGTTTGCGTTTCTGTACTTGATCTTTGCGCAAGCTGTCCTTGTGGATTTGACGCTGCCAGCATACCATGCCGATGGCGAGAAATATCATCAGTACGCCCGCGCCGCAATGGCATTGCGGTCATTTATCGACAGCCCGACAGTGGAAACGGTGCAGGTAGTGCTTGTGCTTTTATCACATTCACAGTTTTCGTTGCTAATACGTACTATATCAGGCCATTCTATTGATGGTTCATTATCGCAGTTTCGCGGGGGAGCGGTATACGCGTGACAGTATCTGGGCGCTGGGAAGTCTGGGGTGCAAGCTTGCGCAGAGTGTGAGCTGGGGCGTTTTCGTTACTCGTTTAATTGGCTTATCGTGAGCTCGTGTTAGATTGGGTTGCGTAGGCGGATTTCTCTTCTTTTTCGAGTTGCTAACTGAGCTCTTTGCAGACCGGGATCCTGGAAGATGGCATATGGATGAAAAGACTGTGGAGATCCGCAGGAGGATATTCTGGGAGGTGTACACAGCGGACTTGTTCCACGTAAGCATTGCTTTTATGCTTCTCATATACGCTGACTGTTCGACAGAGCATTTCACTTGGTCGGCCGCCCTCTGTAGAGCTGTCCTATGTGGATTGTGCGTTTCCGACATGCGGCGAAGACGACTCTGACGCGCAATGTACGTGCCCGGTTTCTAATTCAATTCCATGTAATTATTCTGATCTACTGTGCAGATTGGAACTGGACATATCAGTTTATGAGAGATGTTTTCGGGTCGGTCCTGAAGCTGACCCTCGCAGCTGTCCCTCCTAGCTACAAATCAATCCTCGAGCTCGACCGAAAGGTCCGCGAGATGGTACTCCCTTCCGCGCTCAACGTTTTCTTTCAAACCGATGATCCGCAAACGTATGTCAGCGCGGGGATGCACATGAGAAGCTGCCTTCTATCACAATTCCGCTCGTTCAGTATGATCTTCATCCATCGGAGCTTCTTCGCTCAGGCGTTGCTTGATCATCCTGACAATCCGCTGCGGAGTCCGTATGCAACAAGTTTTTTGGCGACATATCGAGCCGCTTCGGCTGTGATTAGGGCAACTGTCAAGCATCTTGAACGTTACCCAGAACTGTTCATGAGGTGTGGGCATAACTCTAAGACAAAATGCTCACATACACGGGCTAACGATTAGTGTCTATTAGATGGTGGGTTGTTTGGACACAAATGTTCTCCGCGGCTGTGAGTGGTTTTTGTGCCCGGTTGTCTTGCAGATGTTAATTATGAGATGATGTTTTCCACAGATCATTGTGGGGTCTGTAGTCACCAAAGCCCCATCTTCCAGCATGGCGTCTACTGCGTTCATGGAGCTTGGCCTCGCGGTTGATCTATTTGAGCGGGGTGCGGGGATATCAGAGCGCGCGCGAACAGGAATGGTAAGTTCATCAGAGATCGTCTTTGCGAAGAAGCTGACGTCTCCTGTTCATATCCAGGCCATTCTCAAAGCATTGAAAGAGAAGGCTTCCCTTGTACTCTACCAGTACTACAGCAGCGCAAATGGTGGCATCCCTTCCCCAATCTCCTCCATTTTCAACAGCGAAGAAGACGGCACGGACGAGCTCGCCCTGTTTGGAGGTCAGACAAGCGTGCTCATTAGCAGGACGTTGGCGCGGAAGACTTCCAGCCCACACGCAACGCACAATTTGAATGCGATGGCGAGTTCGCCAGTATCGTCAATTTGCGCTTCGCCTTCGCCTTCGCCGGATCAAGGAAGTTTGCAGGAAATTCACCCGTCTCTTATGCAGTACGCTGCCCTCTTCCCTCCAACAATCGATCCTTCTACCAACTTCACCGGCCACCTCACGCCCAATTTCGAGCCTCAGTCTCTGGATCACTCGTCCACTGCCAGTGTCAATGGTTTCACCCCCGCTTCTTGGAACTCGCAGATTCCCAGTCACCCAAAAACTGAGATACATTCTCCGGTGGTTTCAGGCAGCTTCGACAATGATCCAAACTCGTACAACCTCTTCGAAGAGCTTTATCAAGAAACCCCTGCGACTACCCTAGATACATGGGGATCCAACGATATGACAGATCTTGGTCAGATGATGAGTATTGACAGCGATATGGACGAGCAATGGATGACATTTATGAAAGAGAGTGGGATAGTCAACTCGACGACATTTAGTGCGTAGGTTCTATCAGAACATGTAGACTAGAGTTAGATTTCTCGCCAAATATCGTATTTTAATTGTCCTTCAAGCGACTTTAGTCGCGCCGCAGGAATGCGAAGTAGGTGCTCCTCGCTTTGGTCTTTCTTACAAACTATCTCGTGGATGGGGTCTTTTTTTAATAATCGAGGTATTTAGTAATTTACTTTACTACTACAGCCGTTTCGGAAATTCTTGCGCGCGTGATTTGTGGCAGTTCGAAATTATCGAAAACTATGGAAACTCAGAAAACTCATAACTCATTCATCCTGCGCTGTAAACACTCCATACCACGCTCAAAATCTCTCCATTAGCAAGCCTGACCGACATATCAGTGCCGATCAACAGCAGCGGGCGCTACATGTACTGTCAGAGAGGAATCCGACAAACACACAATTTCCGAGGCTTGGGTGTTTCTGAGCAGAGCATAGGTCGATGAGAAGAGATACACAAGACAGGAGAAGACTGTGTGAAACCGTATGTCTCATATGATATGATAGATGGTGTCCGCGCTTGCTAACCAGGCAGATGGCGGAGCTGGACGAGCTCATCCCCATCTATCCCCATTTCGCGATACCTACTCTAGCGCACTCAATCTCTACCTATCTCTACTACAGACATTCCACATCCAAATTTACCCATACAGCCATCAACTCAATCTGTCCGTCTCTGTGTCAACCCTCAAGTCATGTATGACTCCTTATCCCCAACGTTTTTAACATTGGCCCATTCATAATGCCCAGAAGTCGATATCCACTCTATCTTAGCATTAATACATGGGATATACAGTATGTCTGTAGCACGGCCCTGTGCACACGAGCTACTTCAGCATCACCTTCGCCGCCGCTGAGTCCAGCCCGCTCCTGTTCCCGTCCAGCTGCCCTCCGCACCAAATCCGCGCCCCGGTCCTGCACTCTCAGAAGCGCATGCACCGCAGTACACCTGCAAGTGTCAATGTAGGACAAACAGAGGACGCACCATAGGGGTTAGTACAGGCGAAGGGGCTGTCCCCAGGACATTGCACAGTCGTCCTATCCTTCCGCCAACAGCACATATAGGGCCCACTGCTTTCGATCGGCACTGATACGTCGGTCAGGCTTGCTAATGGAGAGATTTTGAGCGTGGTATGGAGTGTTTACAGCGCAGGATGAATGAGTTATGAGTTTTCTGAGTTTCCATAGTTTTCGATAATTTCGAACTGCTACAAATCACGCGCGCAAGAATTTCCGAAACGGCTGTACTAATGCCCACGTGGCATAAAGCGCGTACTCCTTTAAATTATAGATTGCAGTTTCGTGCTCACCCGCCAGTCTCGTTTCTTTCATTTTCCCCACCCTCTACTCCTTCATTTCGCAGCACGCGCGTATGCTTCAACCTGGCTCGACGCATCATGTTCTCTCATCCAACTGCGATGACAGCTCAGTCCTTTGTGGGTTCGGACACATGTTCCGGGTCGAAAAACCTTCTGTTTTGGCCCCCACTCTACCATGCTATGGCTACCTACCACGGATCTCCGTGTTCGCATAAACGTCAAGCTCATAAGGCTGCGAAGAACGCGGCCACAACTTCTCGATCTCTTGCGTGCCACAACAACGTGTGCCTTCAATCACTCGGCGAACAATTGATCTGAGGTGCTACTTACCTTTGCCCGCGTCCTGCCACCTGCGCTTCACTGGGCCCACAGGCGACTGTCTGCGACCGTTGCGCCTCATGCTCCCGCACAGTCCCGGGGCCTGGCGATGTCTGTCAAATTCTTGCTCAACCGAGGTAGGTACAGTCTCTGGTTGGTGGGTTGCTTATTTATATTCCACGACTTTCCACAGCGTCTGGCGGTCTGGAATCACAGATATATTTTCGGATTTCACGTCTAGTGACAGTGATGCCTCGTTTCCTACAGAAACTAAATTTGTGTATTTTCAAAGTCCGACGCGTGTGAAACTGGAACTGGATTTCCAGATCCTGTGGCTTCCTGTGAAAAGTCAACCAGTTGACTCGGGTATATAGCACGCATAGGCGATTTCGACAGGCATTGTCCAGGGTCCTTTACCGTGATGCAGGCTTTGTTACTTCGCTGATATTTTGTGGCAGTGACCTCATTCAGCTGAATACCAATTAAATCTTTTCTCGACAGCATGGTGAGTTGCAATCATGTGCTGCTGCTCACACCGCTCAAATTCATCTACAGCTAACAATGTGTCATTGGTCATAGCTACTGTATCTCGTAAGAGCCATGCTGCCACAGATCCCAGTACAATTACCCGATGGATTGTTTTCGGTCCGAGATTAAGCTTCTGGGCCCACACTCGCTGTTTGCTCACTGTCACCATCGATTGATGCATTTATGAAACAGGAAACAGCTAATCGGCCGCGGGAGAACCCCGTTGCCTCGAGCATGCCACTAACACGCTTCCATGTTATCGATTACCATCGGATTGGGCACTGTTAATTCAACCCTCAATTTACCTGTCAAAGCGATTTTGCGCATTTAATCTGCAGGGTGTGCTTGCATGGCACTTTCCGACCTTCTGCATAAATAGCAGAGGCACAGGTCAACCATCGGCGCTCCATTCCACTTCACTCAACATCAGCGCTTACTCATGTCTAAACCAACCAACGCGCTCCTGTCACAAGCCGACGTCTACAGTCCCTGCAACTAAACGCAAGCGTACCAGTGTAGACTTGGGCAGATCTGCGCGTACCAGCGTCCAGTCACATGCAGATGCAGCTGTAATCTTACTGAGGGAGGAAGGTGTGGACGAGGATGACGAGGATTTGGTCAACCTGAAGGAATTGAGTGCAAGGCTTTTGAGAGTTCGGGAACTTAATAAAGAGGGACCTTGTGAAGTGAAGGTGAGGCATTTGAGCCGCTATCGGTGTCCTATATACTCACTTGGCATTCGAATTTACATTCAAAGGCAATCCCATTCGCCGATCTCCGATTGGCAGACCTTCCGGGCAGCAGTATATCCCACCACCCGGAGAACGTATCTGTTAAACCTGCGCAGGTGTTTCGAGAAATAATTGCGGGCGAGATCGTAGCCGCCTTTCCTGATGTGACTGTCCTGGACAGCCCAATTCAAAACTTGAAGGAAAGATCAGCCCGTATCCACGCGCGTGTCAATATGCAGGCAAGTACTCGAGCTCTACCAACTGCATTGTCCTCAGCATTCTGACATTTTCTGGCTCTGAAGAAGGAGGCAGGACGCCGCTTCCATGTCAATCAAGTGTTTTCAGATGTGATGGACTATTGCGATGACGTTGTATCAAACCACAGCTTTTGTGTTTTTCCGGAGCTAGCACTGGCGAGGAGTGAGAAGGATTTGAGCAGCTTAGGTTTCCATGTCGAGGGCGTGATCAAGCCGACAACTCCAGCAGACCCTGCCGTCGATTGCGTCACCATCCTGACAGGTATCGCAGACTACGTCGTGTGGTCATTTAGGGCGGATAAGCCGGATATTGGTAACCATGACTTTGGTGCGTATTCTTGATTAAATCATTGTCGCCTGTCATTTAATCCGCATTACAGCGTTTGTTCAGGGTTTGAAGATCTTGTCGCAAATTAAGAATCGTACTACGGGCGGTCACATTGTTGCTGTTGAATCGAAGCGGCTGCTGAATACACCCAGCGAAATCAATGCAGCCATCGCTCAGGTTGCGGGGGAGTGTGTAGTAATGTAAGTGATCTCAGGGTGGCAATATATCAGACCAGCATGAATGACTGATTTATCTTTCGCCGATCGATTGCAGAGCTGGACTTATGTCGCCGACAGTCCAAGCTGATGTGCCCTTCATTGTGACAAGTGGCATCAAGTGAATTTTTGGCGTTTTAAACAGCACTGGCGGGGATAACCAACGTGGTACTAAATATGCCTTATGGCACTCCGATGTACTGCAAGTTGTCCCCGGGTCGACCCCAGAGGGGTCGGATGAGGGATACAAGGCCGTGTTTCAAGCGCTTTTAATCTGGGTATGTTCTTGGATCAACTACCGATCGGGCTCAATCCTGATATTCAGCACAGATTACAACCCCAGCAGCAGGGATACAACGCATGTTTAAAGAATAGCTTGCTATTCTACTCTTAATCACTATGCTTAGAATAAGTCCCCAAATCTATAACTATTATGGTTCCGTTCTCTTGCAGATACGTTAATCGACCAACTCCTTCGTCCAATTTCGGTGGGCTATACCCCATGAAGGGACGGGGAACTTGAAAGCGTATGTTCGGTGTATCCTCGACGAACGGTGGATCTTCTAAGGACGTATTTCCACATGAGTAGTTAAACGGCAGAGCGGAGCCATCATGGAAACGTAATATGGCTCTGTTTAGCCCGATGGCGGCTTGGGCACGAGGCTCTTGCTGCAAAATGGCCCGCAAGAAAGAAGAAGGGGCAACATCAAGAGCGTGTGGGATGACAAATTCGTAAATGCCAGTTCCATTGATCGCAACGAGCCGCGTTTCCTTCAAGTCTGTTATCAAGCGCGACATCCCTCCCACTCTCATCTTACCCCCGAGCGGGATGGTGTGGATGGGACTCTGTATCGGCCCTGCCTCCGTCGCCATATCGATGGTGGATACCATTTCTGGCAGGTGATATATGGACAGAGAGTGATCCGAAACGACGAGGACTCTGTGTTCAGGAAGGAGTCTTACGCACGACCACAGCTGTATATGATAGTGAGCGAGTGAAGTACTTTGGCATGAACCATAGCAACATACCGGTTGTGAAGGTGATGCGACATGAAGCGATGCTTTCGAATATGTATCCGATGTAGTCTTTCTCCAATGAAATACCTCTATACAGTGGGATCCCCTCCCGCCTCCGCTGATCCGGGCAAAGTATTCCTTTGTGAGCGTGATACTTGCCGTGAAATATTTCCCACTGGTCCAAAAGGAATTGAGTAACTGAGCGGTAAAGTTCATTCCATCTCCGGACAAGTATACTCGCCAAAAGTATAATTTGACGCAAATGCCATGCTCTGAAGATTCACCTGAAAATCGAACCTCATATCAATCGGCTGTTCTGAGGTACCGCTGAAGTACTCACTAGAGTCAGAGCGATGCACCGCCAGATCGAAAGTGAGAGTGGTGGCTGCTTTGTCAACACAGTAGGCCATGCCAAATGCGCGCCACTTATCAACATCTTCTTGGGGTTCCCAAATGCTTTGATGGCGCATCTCGGGAGAGTCTAGGTCGGTCACAACTAAGCCGCCTTCTTTCAAAGATGATACGAGCCAACGGCCACCGGGTAACAGAATAGTCTGCTCTGCTCCATTGGTCAAATAGGCGCTGCGTTGCCTGAAGGATTGCTGTGCGCAGGTTGGAGGCCACCGGTCAACTAAAGCGAGACGGCGCATTGCCCAGTCTTCCAACTCGTCTGGTGTATAATGCTCGACTGCACGGTCCATGGGTGTGTGATACGGGTCGCATGCCTGGGCTCGCTTGATGAGGTGCACCCGGACACTGCGAATCTTTGAGATGTCGTTCAAAGTTTTGCAAGTCTTCGCAGAAAAGCTTCAGACAAAGTGGTCGCGTTCAATAAGCGAGCGTCACGCACTATCCTAACACGAAGCAGCTCGAGCCAACCCAGATTCTTGACAACTTCTTCAAGCAATTCCATCGGCAGTGACAGCAAGTGAAGTCGTTTCCGCAAAATGCGCCCATACAGACCTACGCACAGCTCAGTACAATTTCGGTCATGCAAATTGGTTTGGGCGTACTTTTAGGTATGTATCCAAGGAGAGTACAGGTGACAGACCAGGTATTGGCAAGAATAGTCGACATGATTAGCCAAGGCACCGATAGGAAGATACATAGACGCGCCGTGGGGATAGGACCGCCATCAGCAAGTCGGTCCGAAAGCTACATGCCGTTGCACTGTTTGGGATGTTGTGGCACATTTATGGCGCATTCTAAGGTCTTGAAAAGCCTTGTAATGATGACTGCAACTTTTTCAAATGTTGGCAACAAGTAGGCAACAATCCTACGAGTTATAAATGTGTCACAACAATTTCCAGATATTTGTCAAAGTACTGTGAAGTTCGATCGATCATGTATTGTGTTTGCATTGACCATCAAAAGGTTCCGGAGCATCGCGACTCTCTGGAAACTTTCAGTCTCCTTACACTGGTTTATATCTCTGCTGGAATCCTGCTCTCTTTTGAGAACCTTGCTCGTCGGCCGCGCTAATGCTCTAAGTCCACATTTCCACGCTGTTCTATGAGATCCGGCGGAGCTTGAACTTAGGACCAGGTGTGTACTTAGGCACGAAATCGTCTTTTCCCCACTTTAACTTCCTCTCCTCCCTCCCATCACTTCCTCGCCTGTTTTTCAATGTCCTACCATCTTCTCAGCCTCGTTCATCATAGCCGATATAATACAACCCTCTAGCTCTCCACTGCCACCCGTCATCAAGACTTGATCATCGCATCGGGCTGAGTCGCCCATGGCTTGTCCACACACTCTTACGACTTGCACATAGAGCACGGTGACTGGCAACAAGCATACGNTAAGTTATTCTTGGATTGGTTCTCTGTGCGCCATAACAAGAACGGTTAATGTTTGGCATCACCAAGAAGCTCCAAGACATTAGTCAGGACCTCTACCGCGTTCTCTCGCATTCACAAAATTGTCTTTCCCTCGAATTCACCTCTTCAAATTGGCCAAAATCTCCCACGTACAAGGCCTTCCAAACATCTGGTGCACCTGGCCTCGCCTCTACGCTAAGTGCAGGTCTCTTGATCTGCACACCTCTTCCTAGCAAGCTCCACTGTACGCCTTCAACATCCTATGCGCT
>KV417548.1:249123-294818 GCA_001630335.1 Athelia psychrophila | reverse complement strand
CGCATTCAGCCTAGACATATAGTATGAGAACTCACATTCCGCTAGAGGTCCAACTGCTGAATTAGTGGCAGGTCTCGCAATCAATGTGGCCAACACCCTTGAAGCGACATATTGCCTCAGCGAAAGTGGTGCTGCCGGACCCACTGTACCTGGACCGCCGTACTGCCATGTGCTGTGAGTGCATACGTCCCCCACCCAGCTCTTGCCCTTGTATAACCGACATGACTACCAGTGGTGAAACTGCCATTGCAGTGGGGACCAAAAGCGGAAAGGTGGCTACACGGATTGTGCAAACGGGACTGGGTGGGGATAGGGAGCGGAATATGGTGGCCTTTGCTGAGCATGCTTTGCTCCTGTTGCGTGATGTGCTTAAAGGCACTGCAGAATTGCGTGAGTTGCCGATAGAGAAAGCCGCACCGTCCAGTTTGTAGCGTCTAAATCCAATATAAATCTATATGGAGATCAATGTGATGACTCCCAATATACTTTTCATTCTACGAGTGAGGTAGTAATCGAGCATCTGGGACAGATGCAAAAGCAAGATATGGCACTGATATAATCTGGGACCTGCCTAAGTAATTGCTAAGTAATCCTCTGAAGCCATCGGAAGTCATGAGCGCCTATTAGAACCGAGTCCCATCCCTCTACGTCCATCATCTCGATAATCCTCGCTCTGTGCCCACGTTGAACGAAGCAACAAGCCACCGAGCTGCATATCCTGTTGCAAGTTTGCAGGTATTTGAGATCGCACTAATCTAATGACTCCAAACATTGATGGTTCTATGTGTATGTTCAGACGTTTCTGTGGACATTGATCAACCGATGAGCTCCATCAACCCCCACCTCGTGCCATATGATCAAAGGCTTCCATTCGAACTATGGGAAGCCTGTTGGAGCCACGTCTCTTTCAAAGACGCTAAGAGCCTCAGCCTCACTTGCAAGCTTTTTCGCAGGACGTGCATGCCCCAGATCTTCGAATCGATGTCCTTCTTTGCGCCAATTGTTTCAGCGTTAACGGAACAAGAACTGGGGCCGCCTTGTGACCTAAAAGCAGATAACCAGGCCACACTACTCTCGATTCAAAATCGGCTTCACGCACAAATATCCCTGTTCGACCAGCTCGCAGCAACAGAAACATCTGAAATACGTGCCATGGTTAAACACTGGACTTTCTCGGGGAACGAAACTCTTTATCAGGGTGAGGCAGTGGATAATCAGATGCACAGCCAGGCATTCGTATCCCTCTTGAAAACATACACCCATATCTACGATGCTTTTTTCAATCACCTGCCCCATTATCCGACACTTCACCATCTTTCCTTGGTGGGAATCCAAGTAGACGACCGCGTCATCGATCTTCTCACAACACTTCCTAGCCTCAAGGATCTACACCTCTTTTACTGCCACTTTATCTGCGAAGCAGTTCATCATCTGAAACTGCGGAGCCTTGATATTGAAGAAGGAGACGTTTTCATGGTCCTCGATGATCATCGTCCACATACAGCAGCAGCATTTCAGTTCTTCTGTCGTGGCACGCTGGAGCGACTCGCGGTGCGCGCTGAACGATGGGTGGGGATGGTTATATCACCTCCGTATGTCTTAGAAATGAGACCTTTAACACACCTCGCGTTGAAGCTTTCGGCATCGACTGCCGCACAAAACGAGTTTCTGCGATTCTTGCTGCAGTGCCCCAACTTGCAATCGCTCACCGTTCAATCGGTGTGGGTTGACATGCAGTGTGAGGCTCCACCACTTGCATCTTTGCAAACTTACGATGGGCCGATGAACCTGGCAAAAATACTCCTGCCGAGAACCGCAGTGCAGACTGTGTGTCTGAGACATTTCAAGTTAGGGCACTTCGACCGTCCACTCGACCACCCAAAGCTGTCGTCGGCACTGGCATCTTTGAGCTTCATGGCGCAAAGCCTGCGCTGTTTGCGTATTATCCCCATTCATCAACCCACCCGCCGCGTCTTTGATTTGATTGCGGAACTCTTTCCAAACATATCGAACCTAGAACTGGAGTTCGAAAATAGAAGCCAGGTTAACCTGTTCGGTCCCCGGGACATCATGGAAGTCATGGAAGCCATGGAAGTGGCATCTCTATCTGCGGCATCTCTATCTGTGGCATCTATATCTGCGGCATCTCCCCTGTCTGTAAGCCACCTTTCACTTTACAGTAAATCTAGCCTTCAATTTCAACGCAACGCGCACAGGTACTTCTAGATCAGATGTCTACAGGGATGTGTGTGTTGCCCCATGCCATTCAACAATTGGAGCTGCGCTGCCATCAATACAATGTAATCACCACGACGCCGATTCGTATTCCTACTGAAATGCAACAGAGAATGGTTCTGGGGCTCTCGAAGAACAACCCAACCCTACGACGGGTCGCCATGGGCGAAATATGGATGCTCATTGGAGATGTTTGGATACAGGGTTAGAATGTGATGGACTTGCCATGTTTGGAAATCCTCTTCTGCTCTTCTGTAAGTTGCCTATTGCGCTTCGTCCAACATATGATTGATGAACTAGGTTTGCGAGCAGCGAAGTTAGCCTGCAATGATCGACAAAAATGATACAACTTGAATACCGTTTGAATTTCAATATCATCAAGCCCACTGACATATTATGTTATGGTGCTATCTGATGTTCATGTATAAAGTACTATTTAGCAAGTTCTCCATCCTTCATAATTGGCATAAGCTTCTGTACCACCGGGCAACTGTTTATGAGGCGGCATTAATCGAGCGGTGGTATTGTGGATCAAGTCCAAAGATCAGTCTGACCTCCATTTCATAAGTAGCCTTTCATCCACGTTTGATCCACGTTCATCTCGATATTCCTCGCTTGTTTTTGCAGGTATTTAAGATCGCACTAACACAATTACTCCAAACTGATTGATAGTTCGATGCAGTGCACGTTCAGACGTTTCTGTGGGCATTGATCAGCCAATGAACCCTATTAGCCATCATCTTGCGCCATATGCTTACAGGCTTCCAGTCGAAATATGGGAAACATGTTGGAGCCATAGCTCTCTAAAGGACACCAAGAGCCTCAGCCTCACATGCAAGCTTTTTCGCAAGACGTGCATGGCCCGAATCTTCGAATCGATGTCGTTCTTTGCGGCAAGCTTTTTGACGAAGAAAAATCTGAGGCTAATGTCTCATATGCCAAACGAACAGAACAAGGCCAGACTACTCTCAATCCAAAATCAGCTTCACGCACAAATCTCGCTATGCGAACAACTCGCAGCAACAGATGCATCTGAAATACGTGCCATGGTCGGACGCTGGAGTTTCGCGGGGAACGCGGTTCTTGATCAGCGTGAGGTGGATCCTCGGGTGTACAGCCAGGCGGTTGTATCCCTCTTGAAAACATATGCCCATGCCTACGATATTTTTTTCGACCACCTCCCCCATTATCCGACACTTCACCATCTTACCTTGGGAGAAATCCAAGTAAATGACCACATCGTCGATCTTCTCACAACGCTCCCTAGCCTGAAGGATCTGCACCTCTTACGCTGTCATTTTATCTGCGAAGGAGATCATCATCTGAAACTGCGGAGCCTTGATATTGAAGGAGAAGACCGTTTCCCGATGGAGCTCGATGATCATCTTCCACATCCAGCAGCGCCATTACAGTTCTTCTGTCGTAGCACTCTGGAACGACTCACGGTGCGCACTGAACGCGGGGTGAGAATGATCTTATCACACTCGGACAGGCTTTATGTCTCAGAAATGGGATATTTAACACACCTCACGTTGGAGCTTTCAGCATCGCTAGCTGTACAAAATGACTTTCTCCGATTCTTGCGGCAGTCCTCCAACTTGCAATCACTCGCCGTTCAATCGAAGTGGATTGACATGCAGTGTGGGGCTTCGCCACTTGCACACTTGCAAACCTACGATGGACCTACGAACCTGGCTGGAATAGTCCTGCAGGGAACCCTAGTAAAAACTGTGCGTCTGAGGAATTTCGAGTCAGGGCACTTCGAAGATCCACTCGACCACCCAAACATCTCATCGGCACTGGTATCTCTAGGTCTCATGGCGCTAAGCCTGCGCTGCTTGCGTATTATGCCTATTCATAACCCTACCCACCACGTCTTTGATTTGATTGCGGAACTCTTTCCGAACATATCAAGCCTCGAACTGATGTTCGAAGATAGCAACTATCGGTGCACCCCACTGCGTACGGCTCAGGAGCAGATGCTATCTGCCAATAACGGGTTCAATTCCGATCATATGCCAGTGGAAGTGAGAGCGCCATTGATGAATGCGTCTCCACTATCTGTAAGTCATATTTCACATTAAAGTTAGCACTCAATTTAAACGCATTGTGCATAGGTACTTCTAGATGAGATGTCTGCAGGGAGGTGTATGTTGCCCCACGCCGTTCAACAATTGGAGCTGCGCTATCGATACAATTTCTATACCACGACAGTGATTCATCTTCCTATTGAAACACAGCAGAGAGTGGTTTGGGGGCTCTCGAAGAGCAACCCGACCCTACGACGGGTCGACATGTACGAAATATGGATGCTCATTGGAGATGTTTGGATACAGGGTTAGGATGTGATGGACTTGCCATGTTTGGAAATCCTCTTCTGCTCTTCTGTAAGTTGCCTATTGCGCTTCGTCCAACATATGATTGATGAACTAGGTTTGCGAGCAGCGAAGTTAGCCTGCAATGATCTCGACAATTGATACAATTTGAATACCGTTTGAACTTCAATTTCATCAAGTCTACTGACTTATTATGTTATGTCGTTAATATGATGCTCATGTATAAAGTACTATTTAGCAAGTTCTCCATCCTTCATAATTGGCATAAGCTTGTGCCACCAGATAAGCACTGTTTATGAGGCGGGCGCATTAATCGAGCGGTGGTATTAGTGGATCAGTCTCGATCTTTTTCTGGCGCTGCACCTGCTCTGTCAACGTCTACTTCGCAATAATGGCCACGGTTACAAAAGGAGCTTCAAAGAAAGCTGATCCGTCGTCTAAAACAAAAAAGACGCATCCCGCCAAGACTGCGACTGCCACGCCGAAAACCGGAGCACCGGCGACCACCCAAGGCAGCAGGAAGGGAAAGCGTGCTTGGAGAAAGAATGTGGATATTGGCGATGTGGAGATGGGGCTTGATGAGATGAGAGCGGAAGAGAGGGTTGTCGGGTATGTCGAGTTGCATGGATCTGATCTCTCCGTGAGCTGACTAGTTTCGATTGATAGAAAAACTCTCCAAAAGCACAAAGATGAGGAATTGTTCCAAATCGATGTCACTGGCGATGATCAAGGTGTGGCGAATCCGTTTTATATATTCTTACCTACAAAACTAAGGGATATTGTGTTGCAGCCCGGAAAAAGCTACCCAGGTTCTCGACCTCCGAGCTAACTTCGTCCAAAATCCTCGCGGCGCGCTCTGCTGTCCCTGCAGTATTCTCTCGGCCTCATGGCCACCTATCTTTTGCCGGGACTAAAAGAAAACCTGGACTTTACATCAGCCCCGAGGAGAAGACCCGGCTTCTACGCATTGGTAAACGTCTGAGGAAAGGCCCGTTGAATAGCGTGATGGACCCGACCGAGTTCGGTGCAGGCAGTGCATTGCTGGAAGTCAGTGAAGCGGCAAGAACGAGCGGGAGTTATGATCCATGGGCAATGGAAGTGACAGGGGAAGTAGAACTGCCGCATGGGATGGAGACTATTCATAAGCCCCAGATCAGGGTACGTTGAGGAAGCTAATGCTGTTCTAACCACTCTCATTCGTGTTTTAGCGACCAACACTGGCACACCCACGCGACGTCATTGAAATTCCAGCCATTGTAGAGCCGCATCAAGGCACCTCGTACAATCCGCCAGTCGACGCCCACACGGAGCTTATCTTGAAAGCAGATGATCTGGAGGAGCGAAGGGCAAAGGAGGCTGAGCGCTTGATTGAGGTCAAGCAGAGGATCGCGAGGGCTGGAAGCACTGCAGGTGTCACCCCAGAGGGTGTGCCTGAGGGAATGGTTGTAGCTGAAGGGGTTGATGATGATGAAGTCGAAGTTGAAGGAGATGTCGTTGAAGGTCCTTTGGCCAAGAAAGCGCCGGCACGGAAGACAAAACAGCAAAGATCGAAAGCCGCCCGGCAGCTTGTGGAAGTGGGTCCTGTACTTTTATCCCTTCAAGCGCAATCGTTGACCATACTTGCTCCAGAAACGTGCTTTGGCCCAGAAACTGCACAATAAGCTGATGTTGTCCAGCATCTCCAGCGTGAAAGCACTGCGGAGGGAGGGCTCATCAGTCTCACTAAAACTATCTGCAGCTGAATTACAACGCAAGGAACGGCAACTTGCATTGGTGGAGAAGATGCGGAAGGGAGGGTTGCAGGGCATGAGAATTGGTCGGCACAAGGTTCCTGAACGAGAAGTTGACGTGCAGCTTGGCGAGGATCTTAGCGAGAGTCTCCGCGCACTCAAGGTCAATTCAACGTATTTCAAGCATCAGAGTACTGGCTTACTTATTATCTTGATGCAGCCCGAAGGGAATCTATTCAGAGACCGATTCCAGAGCTTACAGCAGCGCGCTCTGGTGGAGCCGCGCGTCCCAGTAATGTGAGTCGTACGGTGTTGGAATGATGTTCACCAGCTCAAGCTCTTTTACAGACCTTCAAAACGGACGTTCAAAGTCAAAGAGTACGAAAAGCATGCCTGGAAGAAATTCGACCGCGAATAGATATCTTAGCTTTTGTACTGGTCTTTGTACTTTTAATGTCCACCATCTGTGCAGCATTGGTAATATATGCCCTTGTTGCATTTTTCTGTTTCGGCTCGCGCTCGCCCAGTTGCAACTCGGCTGCGGTGGTCGTCCAAAGCGCGACCTGCAGGCGTCGGCGACAGCCCGTAGATATAAACTTAAAGGTACCGACAAATCAGATCGCGTCCGGCTTGCCTCTTGTGACTTGACACAGATTCACAAGCACTCCTATCTCTTCCTTGACTGAACGCGATGGAAGTTGACTTGATTGACCTGGACCCCTCAACTACATCTGTCGCTCCCGCAAGCGGCAGCAACAATAACAAATCCCTTACCGCGCATCCAGTGGATGATGCGCACCCTTTCGACCTCGATTCATACATCTTATCTTACACAGGTCTGTCGTTCGGTTAACATTTGTCAATATCAATAGAAGGCTGAATTCAAGGCAACAGGACGAACTGCCGTCGAGCGCCTGATACACATCATCCCTACATGTCCATCCCTAGCCCCGCAGGCACTACGGCTCGCGGCGAAGCACTGTCATAGCCTGCGCGATACATCGTTATATGCCCTAGCTGTTTCTACCTATGAGGCCCTACCCTCCGATTCAAACGTGCCGCCTGTAGAAGAGGTTATAGAGTTGGACTCCAAGTGGGCTGAAGAGACCCTGAAGAAGAATCTGGCAGAGAAGACGAAATTGGAAGTTGAGTTGAAGACATATGCAAATAACATGATAAAGGAGAGCCAAAGGGTGAGCATCATTAGATCTTTCATCCCATTTCCACTGAATGGGACAATGTTATTTAGATGGGTCATCGCGATCTTGGGGCGTACTATCGCTCGGTTGGAGACAATGCTACTGCTCTCAAACACTTCACAAAGTCACGAGAGTACTGCACTACAAGCCAACACGTCCTAGATATGTGTTTATCTGTCCTAGAGGTAATGATTATCTACTTCCACTCGCATTCCATCTCAAGTGATATTTGCTGCGTAGCTCTTGATCGAACAAAGGAACTACACCCACATTCCAACATATGTTTTCAAAGCAGATGCTGCACTTGATGCAGCCTCCGCCTCCGCTGCCAAATCCGAGAAAGATGCTGCTGCCGCTGCCAATGGGGCCTCTGCCGCACCTCAAAAACTCGTGACAACGGGGACAGCAGGCCCTGCGCTCAAGAAAACAATTTCGGCAGAACGAGAAAAGGTTCAATCGAAGCTCGACTTTGCGAGCGCCCTCTCGCATCTTGGTCAGGGTAATTTCGAAAAAGCTGCCACTACATTCTTGAGGTTGGGGAGCGCGGACCAACTGGGCGACTGGATAGGAAAAGTGAGCTATCGTTCTATCTATGAGGCTACTTGACGGCTTATTGAGTGTAACTAGCTCGTGGCTTCTGGGGACATCGCCGTTTATGGTGTGCTATGCGCATTATCAAGCCTGTCGCGCTCGGCAATTAAGGCGCAAGTACTTGAGAATTCGATATTTGGCGTATACATCGAACAGGAGCCATATGTGCGCGAACTCATCGAGGCATACATGGGAAGTAATTTCAAGGCCGCGCTAGAGATTCTTGCGAAATACCGAGTATGTGTACTACCTTATGCTATCACTGCCCAATTTCTAACCCGACTCTCCTCTACTAGACTCGCCACTTCATCGACATCCACCTGTTCCCTCATGTCGTTGATCTTACGGCGCTCATCCGAAATCGGGCCATTGTCCTGTACTTCAAGCCATTCTCTTCTATCAAACTCGACCGCATGAGTGCCGCTTTTGGGTGGACAGTGCCAGAAGTCGAAAGACACGTTGTGGCACTCATACAAAGTGGAGACATCAATGGGCGGGTAGACAGTCAGAACAAGGTATGTTTGCGATTATGTTCATATGCGATCAGGGTGCTTACGGGGGAGTCGAAGATCCTACAAGCGAAGACGACGGACCATAGATCCGAGCTGTTCGACCGCGCCATTAAGGCTGGTAATGAGATGCAGAGCGCGAACCGAAAATTGCTCTTGCGCATGAGGCTGTAAGTGCTCGCCCCCTTTTCTTTCTGCATCTTCCTCTCACAGGCTTTATACAGGCAACAGGCAGATTTGGTCATTAGGGCGCCCAAGGGTCAGCGAGAGGCACATCCCAGTGAAATGATGCAAGGGGACTGATTTCACTTGGCCGTTGTGGGGAACCGTAGTCTATCCATCTGGCGTATGTATGCGGGTGACTGTACTTCTCAGCGGGATTTGCACCTTTCAGTAATAACTTCCGGGCCAAGTTAACAGTCACGCATCCAGTAATAACATCAGCTGAAAGGCCAGCTGTAGCGCAATGGCAGGAGCGTGTAGCTGAGATGAGGTTGCTGAGACACTTCATACTTAAGCACAGGGATGACGGATGATGGTGGACATGAGAGTCAAGGAGGCAGTTACATAACACGTCCTCCAAGCTCGCGTCCTTCCCACTCATGCCAACCCGTCAAACGAAAAGCAAGGGCCAGGCAAAAGCAACCAAGCCCCCTGTACAGGTCTCTCCGAAGCGAGTTCAATTACCCCACACATTCTTTCCGTGGGCGCGCTATGTTTCCATCGTTGGCGTACACACAGGCCTTCTGGTCTTCGTAGCCCTCTTCGTACCTCGGGTGCCCAGCTCTGTGCTACCTACATCATCTCCGTCTCCTGCAAAGTTCCTGGACCCCCTCACGGACGATCCGAAGCTCACGCTGGCCTTGATACTAGCGGGCCTGGTCGCGCTGCAGGGGTGGTGGGCGGGGTGGGTGCGGCAGTGGTCAAATGAATACGCCATCGACGGCACGGACACGGAGAAGATGCTGGAGAGGAACGAGCAGGACAAGGACAAGTTCACCGTGCGTGCGCTGTGTAGGCTTTTCTGATGTCTACGTTCCGTCCTGACTGATGCGTCTGCAGAAAGTGAAGAATGCATGGCTAGCGACGTTCGCGGGCTCGTTTGCCATACACGCTATCATTGTTCTTTTCGGCGCGCCGGTGCTGAGGTGTGTATGGCCTCTATGATGAAACGCGATGTGCTCACTCCACCACCGCAGTCATTCCGTGCACACGTACCTGCTGGCGTGCATCCTGTCTCTGCTGACAATTTTCACCCCCGCATATGCCATTGGTATACCCACCTTTGCAAGCGACTCGCGTTCTCTGGTCATACGGCTCACATGGACCCGTCTATTCGCTGAGCTATCGTTAGTTCCCTCAATTCACAACATCTCTCCACGCTCCCCTAACCTTGTTCCACACGTGACTTAGACCCAACACACCAGCAGAAAGAGCGATTGTGTACTCCACCGTCGGTGCCGCGATTGGGTCCTGGACGGGCGCGTTCCCCATCGCTTTGGATTGGGAGCGGCCTTGGCAGGTCAGTCTTCCTTAGCTTATCAATGTTAGTCACATCCCTCATGCGATGTGGCGAACGTAGGCTTGGCCATTGACACCCGCTTTCGGTGGGATCTTCGGCTATATGACAGGCTCGCTAGCGGCCATGGTCGTCAGCGCGGTCTACTCGCTAGCTGAGGAAGGTGTGCGGTCCGAGCAGAGTGATTCTGAAGTCACGACGGAGAAAAAGACACAATAAAAGGCTCTAACGTGTACACTCTAATGCTGCCCTCAAATAACTTATACTCTTCCAACATCTTGGAGTGTCTGCTGCTGTTGCTTACTGCTTACGCCGATGTCCTGGAGACAGCGCGCAAGTCGCCGATGGACGAAGTCACGTAGCCGGGCGGGGGACGCGTTCGGACCTGTGATGTGCTACAGTTTTTTTTTGAGTTAGGGAGGACTGACGCCAACAAGATCGACGTATTGCCTCGCGTTCTCTTCCGCTGTCCCTTCCCAGGTCAATCCTTCAACTGTTGCAGATTTCCAATTCGGGAGCTGTTGCCACTGACGGCGCATGGATTCGAGCAGTTCTGGATCCTGAAAAGGATTGCCGAGAACAAGATATTCCTGGTTTGCTCCTGTGGATGTGGGTCCGCTACTAGAACCCACCACTCCACCACTTCCACCCGGTCCCGCCGTTCCACCCGGTCCCGCCATACCACCACTCCCGACCTCGGTATCAATTGCACCTCCAAAGCCTGCCACTCCGTCGCCTCCACCGTTGTCAACATCAGTATAAGTGGGAGATAGTGGACAGGGGGTTGATCGGTCGGTGCACCAAGGGTTAAATCCTCTTGTACGCATCTCCTGGATCAGGAATGGAGCAGGGAACGGGCTGCGCTTGTGGTTTGGATCAAGCGCGACCGTTTTCCCATGAAATTGCTCCAGAAGGTCATTCTGGGAGAAGTTTATGAATACGAAGGCGGAGCGCTGTTGATAGTAAGAAAAGACTGCCATCATTTCACAATTGAGGCTCACCGAGGGAACCCATCGTATGAAAAAGCGATAGCCATCGAAGTCGCCATGATGCCTAGAACATAAATTGATGCCGTTTCGCGGCTCGTGTACCACGCTTTTAGCGAAAGAAGGAACAAAGCCTCTGTCCTTCAGCAAGGCCCACTGCGCAGATTTGATAAATATTGCAACAGATACAACAGAAAACTATCTCTTACCAATATATCTTCAGTTCTTCCTATGATATGTGCCCGTTGTACCCCCGGACGTGGTCCCCAAGCCCGTTTCAGACCGCATACCACACAACGTCCAAGATCTCTGGCATCGACCCCCGTGTCAAAAGCGGTCGTGTTGGAAGCTTCTGAGATTTCGTGTTGATATTCGAAGCCAGCCGGCAGGCTGTGGAACTCGTGGGCCTGTAGAGGCAGGAACTGTAGGGAAGACAAGGGAACTTGGTCTGACATACTGGTGGTGGGCGGTAAGGGAATCCCGGGCCGGAGGAATGGCGACGACGATGAGTTGCCGCCGATCGGCCCCGGAGATCCCTTTTGGGGGAAGCCGATCGGGAGACTGCCCACCTCAGCGCCCCCTATCTGCGACCTACAACGTGAACAATTCTCCGCGCTGCCCTAGGTCTTGGACGGGCGCGTTCCCCATCGCTTTGGATTGGGAGCGTCCTTGGCAGGCCAGTCGAGTGATTCTCAAGTCACGATGGAGAAAAAGACACAATAAAAGGCTCTAATGTGTACATTCTAATGCTGCCCTCAAATAACTTGTACTCTTCCAACATCTTGGAGTGTCTGCTGCTGTTGCTTACTGCTTACGCCGATGTCCTGGAGACAGCGCGCAAGTCGCCGATGGACGAAGTCACGTAGTCGGGCACGATGGGGGACGCGTTTGGACCCGTGATGTTCTCCTCTTGGGTGATTCCTATGGGCATAGAACCGGTCAGAAGGGCTTCAACCATCCAAAATCCACGTACCTGTGAGAACCAGGAGGGTCGCTAGCCCGCCGTTCTTCCCGAACAAGATATCCGTGTTCAACCTATCCCCCACCATAATCGTCCGCTTCGGGTCGAATGGTACCCTGTGTCCCATCAGCCACATCCTTGCCACTGCCTCCAAGACAAGAAGCAAAGGACGCACTTGGCCTTGATACAATCCAGCATCGTGCTCGCAGGCTTGCCGATGGACACCGGGTCGCGGTCGAGCGCGTACCGAAGTGGTGCGCTGATGGCGCCCGCGCCAGGGAGGAGCCCGTTGGACGAGGGGAAGGTGCTGTCCTCGTTGGTCGCAAGGAATGCGCAGCCGGGGTTGCGCGTGAGGTACTGGAAGGCCTTGGAGTACTTTGTGTAGTTCACCTTCGTGTCGAGCCCACAAAGGACGGCGCCGACGGTGGGGTCCAGGGTGAAGTTGGCGAGTGAGAATGAGGCGAGGGTGCAGTCTGCGGGATCCTGCAGTTTTGGTCAGCTGTGTTGGGCGGGGGAATGGCGTTGGTGTAGGTTGGTACTCACCGTTCCGCCGATGAAGGAGACGCCCTCATCGGCGAGCTCTTCCTCAATCCCCGCCATGCCGATCACATACACCTTCTTGTCTTTGGGCAGCTTCATAACTGAAGAGATGTAAACTGCCGCTGCGAATGCAGAACCGTAGATCTCGTCCTTCGATCCACCGATTTCAATCTGTGATTCGGACGGACAATGAGGGACCGCGTTTACTCACGACATGCGCCTCCACGCCCAGATCATCGAACTTCTTCTTGTACGTCTTTCGCGACTTCGATGCATTGTTCGTCACAAATATGACTTTCTTCTCTTCCCCGCCACGTACACGTCAAGCGCGGCCCCGACGCATGTCACGATCGCGAACTCACTTCGGTTTCGGAGGATATCGAGCACCTGAATCGCCCCGTCTATGGAGTGATCTCCAGACCAAAGAACACCATCGCAGTCAAACATCCACGTGTCATACTTGTCTAGCAGGCTCTCATAGTCTGAGGGAGTCGAGAGACGGGTGCTCATGGCGGCGGTCGAGGAAAGCAGCGATCAGGAGGAGATCAGACTCGAGTCACTCGACTCGAATTTCGTACCGGTCATTATTGATACCCGGGCCGCGGAGGACCGGTGGCAGTGCAGCAGCCAAGTTCGAATTCCGCGAGGTTCATGGACTTGAGTATCATGATTCAAATCGTTCAGGTTGTTTGGGTGTTTAGCTGCATCAATGGATGGAAGTTACTCGCCTAGCGGTATTGTCAGCTGTGCCCAACCGGTGATCAAGCTGTGGCGTGACACCGCCAATCTGCCTACAACCGCTGCTGCTGTAGCAGGCTTTATAAAACTCGGCGTATACAGCAAGCATTTCGCTTATCCTTCTTCCTTCCCTTTCACACTTTTCGAAATGGATCGGACATATCCCGAGATTTGGACAAATATTTCAGGACATGCATGCACCGACTCGGGCACGACTGGTCGCCAGCTATCTCTCGTCTCGAAATTTATTCGAGCAGCCTCTGCCCCAGTGAAGCTTCAGAGCATTGCCGTTCACGGCCGTCAACAAATGATCGCTTTGCACCAATTACTTTTGAAGACACCTCCCCATCTTCGGCACATCCGATATCTGCTTCTCTCTACCACTCGAGACCCTCCGACGGACAGCAAAGAGGAGGCACAAGCGCGCAACACGTACTAAGGCGTGTTGGCAGCAGTCGCCGAGCGCGTCGAGACTATGTATTTAGACGTGTGCGAGGATTATCTCGAGGGTTTTCCCACCACACCGTTTCCTCATTTAGCAGAGCTGGCAAGCAGAGGCTTCCCCGTGGTCCCCGATTACTCTCCCGGCATCGCCAAGTCAAATACCACACTGCGCGGTCTATGTCCACAGCTTCTCCGCTGGCATCTCATGCAACTGCCTCAGACGTTGAGGGGCCAAGGCGGCGTTGCCACCATTTGCACCACAGTACCTGACATCACCCATCTGCGCTTTTCGGGTCTTCAGTACGAATCAGACTTTGCCTGTAGTCTGAAGGATGGACTGCCAGGAACTATGCAGCATGTCTATGTGAAGCCGGCAGGCCCTCTAAGCGAGGGCGGTGCGGGAATCCGAAAATATCTTATGGCATTCTCATGAGCAAGCTGGAGACGCTCAATTTAGCTGATAGCCACTTCAGGCTACCTTGATTGGGTAACTATTAGTTACCTTTGACCCACCAATAAAATATGCTAATAGTTACCCATGTTGGGTGAGGGACCCAGGTCTGAAATTTGGGTCCTGGGAGCGGTTGGGTCCTGGGTCCTTGCACAGGTCCTAGGTCCAGATTTTGGTGGGTCCTGATCCAGGTCTTGAGAGCTGACCCAGGTCCAATCTAAGGGGGTGGCAGGGGTCCTTTTCGGAAAAAAAATGCGAATTTTGGCTGGTGCAGGGCCTGCAGGGGATAAATGAATTACTATACTTTGATATAGATGATCCTCATGCTGCAGAGTGTGATCTAGGTGCTTTAGGGCACTAAATGGCTGTACATACCAGGGATAATGCATAAAATGGGAATTTTGGCTGGCTCATGCCCTGCAGGGATATAAATGACACACAGGAATGTTAATATGGATGATCCTCATGCAGTAGAATGTGATCCAGGTGCTTTGGAGTACTAAATGGCTGTATATACCAGGGGAAATGCATAAAATGTGACAAATGGGCAGGGTTGCCCCTTCTGTAGCAGGCAAAATGAGCTGCTACACTATCTATATATGCAATGTAATTTTTATGGATCAGCACTCTCAGGGAGGGGTATCTGACTGATTAATTCAAAGAACACTCACTGTGATGGCTTCAAGAAATGCAGAGAGCCTATTCCTCAATTGATTTATCTACTCCAAATCTACTCTTTACATTTGGCTTGTTATTGTTCTACTTGAAATCATCCTCCATGGCTGTGTGACCATCATGCCCTGATATGCTTCCTCATGGAGTCCGTGCTACCCAGCTAACTCATGCAAGTGCCGATACCATTTATGTAAGTTTAAGTGGGCTTAAAATGGTAAATTTGGTGAGTAGACTTGAGGAGATAGAGACGGTATGGAAGAACAAGATGTTGAGTGACAGACAGGATCAATGTCTAAATGAAGCTTGGTTAACAGTATCGGTAGCGGTGATCATAAGGGTTTTCCTTCGACCACCAAGTGAGCACTCACTCACATGAGCAACAACACCAGTTGTGGGTGGGTTCAAGGCACTAGCTCTCATTTAACATCAACCACAGTTTTGCTAGAAGTTGCATGCATACTTTGACAGGAAGCCTGGAGCACCCTTCTGCCTCCATTCATTTCAACAAATCCCGTGCAGTGTCCAATGGCGTAGCATATAACTTGTAAGAGGTGAGTGCAAAGTCAAATGTAAGCGATCAAAGCTGATTATTAACACCTGAAGTCTCAGATGCAACAGGCTTTATATAATGATCAGTCCAGATCCTAGTAGCAAGTGTAATCAGGCACTGGTGCACGATAAGCAGACATATAAAAAGATTCAGGAGGATGGCCACGGGACCCACATTGAACCAGTGACCCAGGATTGAGTGAGGGCAAGGGAAAATAGACCTGGGCCATCCATGGGTGGACCCAAGGATAGACCCAGGTTAGACATATGAGACCCAGGTCCAATTGCAGGAAGCCCAGGGATTGACCCTGGCCCGGGCAACAAGGACCTGGGTCACTTATGAGTGGACCCAGAAGCAGACCCAGGGAAAATGTTGGAGACCCAGGTCCCATTCAAGGGAAGCACGGACTGACCCAGGTCCGGGAAACGATGACCTGGGTCTCTTTCGAGTGTACCCAGAAATACACCCAGGTTAAATATATGAGACCCAGGTCCCATCGAATCAAACCCAGGGATTGACCCAGGTCCGGGTCACAAGGACCTGGGTCGCTTGCCGTGGACCCAGGAACAGACCCACGGTAAATGCATGAGACCCAGGTCCTATTCAGGTAAGGACAAAAGATTGACCCAGGTCCAAACGATAAAGACCTGGGTCATATAAGATTGCGCCCCGGGATTCACCCAGGGTACAAAATTAGGACCTTGTTGCACAAAAGTGGACCCACATATGGACCTAGAACCAATATCTACCAGGCAGAGATTGGCCAAAGTCTGAATCTGGACCTGGATCATACATGGCAAACCTGGGCAAACAGGATAACTGGACCTTTGTAGTCCAGCTGAGATTGTATCAAACCTAGACCTATGGTGTTGATAATAATTCCACGTCAGGTACCATTGCTCCAAGGCCACTTCAGATTTGACCAAGGGTCAGGGCAGCACAACCAGGGTTAAAAGACATGACCTAGCTGCACATTGCATATAACTCATGGCATGCAATATGTGGGAGTGAGGCAGCAAGTCTACTCTAAGTATGTATGACCTTTGTGACATAGGTTTCATTTGCACCATTACGGTTTCGTTTTAGGTCTTTAAGTTTGTGTGGAACTTAAGCATTATGTGCATGATATAAGACACAGTTTCGGTCCAGAAGATCATGGACCGACTCCGAAGCCAAACTCAACGCTGAACATCTGCCAGGAGATGGGAGTCGATGACAAGAAGAACTTATGCTATGTGTCACAGGCATGCATGACCTGATCCCCAAGAGTCAAACCCTGGGTCCGTATTTAAGACCCGGGTCCATATGTAAGACCCCAGGTCCGTACTTAAGACCCGGGTCCACATGTGAGACCCAGGTCCGTATTTAAAACCCGGGTCCATACGTGAGACCCAGGTCCGTATTTAAAACCCGGGTCCATACGTGAGACCCAGGTCCATATGTAAGACCCGGGTCTAAAAAACGGACCTGGGTCTCACATATCGACCCGGGTCGTGCAGATTGTCGCCCCGGGTCTTATTTCACATTACAAATAAAACCCAGGGCGCCGGACTTGGGTCGATCCAAATGGCCTGGGTCCACACCGCGTGCCCCCTGGGTCAAATGTCGAGGACCCAGGTTCCTACTCTTAAGGACCTGGGTCGAATATACGAATATAACGGACCCAGGACTAAATCAAATCAACAATGATATGCCACAAGTCGACAACGTGACCTGGGTCCTCACGAGCACTTAGCAGGGCGCGCGCAGTGTGGACCATCGGCTAATGAGAGGCTCAAGTGGATTGCCCAAGACCTCATTCGACAAGGGTCTGGGTCATGTAGGAAACAGACGGGGGAAAAAAAGCAAGAAGGTGAAATTAAATGGAAGGAATATCACAATGACACTATTAATCAACGGGCAAATAACAGCAGAGTCGTGTATGTACAAACATGTAACAGTCAAGCGCATAATTTCAACGGCCGTAAGGCTGGCGAGCATTTGGGTTGTAAGGATCTGGATCATCAGGATTAAATTGGGATGGGCCCGCTGGCCACTGAGCGCGAGGGTGGTGCTGCGGCGGAGGACCCCAGCCTTGTGGCGCGTAAGGTGGAGCATATGGATGATGGCCATACATGGGGGGCATGTAACCTTCGTGGGGATATGGGTGTGGCGGGCCGTATACTTGTGAGTGGAAAGGTGGATGGTATTGAGCCGCTCGACTGCTCCCGTCAGCATGCGGGGGCCCCATGTGCCCGCGAAAGTCTGGAGGCCTTCCCGCGCTCTGCTGGACCTGTGGCTGGACGTGACGTGAGGCGGGTAAGCCGCGTGGCCCCGCCGTCAGAATATCATCGTGTTTTCTTTTGAGCTCCTTCGAAACCGGGCGAGGCAGCGGCCTGATGGGACGGTCATCCCCAGACTGCGGTGCGAGATTCATCTCAGGGACGGAATGATCAGTCCGGGGGCGTTTGGTGACGCGGCCAGAAGGACTTGTGCGCGCAGCGGCCAGCAAGCGTTCTCGCGACTGCTCGATGATCGCAGGGGTCACGGAGTCGGTTTCGTTCAAATTGGGGAGAGAGACTTCGCCTGTGTCAGGGTGAGGCGAAGGCTGCCGGGAAGGGACAGGAGCCAGACGACGTGGCCTATCACTGTCCGAAGAGTCGTGAAGAGGGCGTCCGCTGGCTTTTTTGGTGGGCTTGCTCCTCGCACGTGAACTGCGCGAAGACGGTTCACCCTTCTTCCTCCCAGTGCCCTTAAGGACCGCCGTAGACTCATCAACGAAGGCGAGCGCGCGGCCAGTGTTGTCAACAACACATGGATGTCGACCTTTATATGCTGAGAGCACAAACTAATCAGCGAGGGAACAAATGCATATGTGGGGTAATACCTTCATGCTTGGCCACAAAGTCATCCAACGTAACGATCGCGAGGGGGAGCTCGTCATCATCCAGGGAATGGAACGGATTGCCGTGATACTCCCTCGGAATGTGGGACACCAAAGCTTCCCACTGGGGCTTCGTCAAGGCGCCTCTGCTCTTGTCTATCCATTGCTCCGTTGGCAGGGTGGGCATAGAAGGGCCCCAGCCCGTAAGAACAAGCTTGAAGAGGCCAGCGACGGAGGGCCATTTGCGTGCGTCCCACTTTGGGCCTTGTTTGTCCGTGACGTCAGCTAGAAACATCATGGTGGGTCAGCGATGTCAATGACAGGTCATGGGAAACATAGTTGTGAGGCACTCACCGAGGCAATCTGTCAAATATGTCCTAACCATTGCGCGCAAAGCGTCTCGGGGATGTCCCCGAATCGTCCAGCGCGCAGAAGTATTTTCGGACAGGTCCTCAGCCGGTTCAGCTCGAGCCATCTCAGCCGCTTGCAGACTGGACAAAATCAGTTAACAGTAGAACAAAAATAAGGGGAGAGGGCACTTACACGAGCAGCGATTTGGCTTTGAGCAATGTAGCTTGCTCATCGTAACCGAAACCCTTCACGAGGGCAGCCTGATGAGCGATGGTGGGCGCGAAGGTCTGTGCTGCATCGGCGTTGCTGAGATTTATAACCGCGCCGACGACGGCAATGTTGGCTGCCATGAAATATGAATTGGACTGCAGGAATGCAGTCAGGACGGTGAAGATTGAATCGTAACGTGTAACGCACCATCTTCGCCATCTGTTGGGCGATGGAGCTCACGTTCTTCGCTATTTTCTCATCAGGCTTCGTCATCGAATCAACCTTGGCTTCATACGAAGCCAGCTCTTTGAAGAGTTCGGCGATGGCGGCAGCATCTTCTCCATTCTCCGCATGCCATTCCTTGAACGCGGCGTTGTACTCCGCAGGATTCTGTTTAGCTGTGTGATGGTCAGTAAATCTAGTGAGGGATCACAGCACAAGATCACTCACGCTGGCCACTGGCTCGAAGCCGTTCCTTGTGCACCTGTTTGAAGACATTGCTGATATTGGGGTCCCTGACCTCCTGCTGCGTGAATCCCATTTTACGCAGCAAGGTCTCATACGACAAGCCAACTTTGTGCCCGAGGGAGACCAGCTCGGCCTGCATCCTGTGTGCGACCTCTTCAATCTCTTGATTCACCTCAATCGTCGGACGACCGCGCGAAGGGTGCGATGGACCAGCGGAAGCGTTACGCCGACCTCTTTTCCCTTTGCGAATCGGTGCACCACGCGTGTTTGAATCGTCGCCGTCATGATCTGTCTCCTCGGCCTCGTCGGATTGAGAGAGGGAGGGATTGCGCGACTTGCGTGTGGCCTTGGCCTTCTGTTTCTGTGTAGCACGTGGAGGGGAATGGTCGGCGGCGGCATCGGTTTCAGCATCAGCGTCATCCTCCTCGTCCTCGTCAGGTACACCGACGGAGTCAGTGCGCGACTTGCGTGCTCCCTTGCCCTTCTCTTTGCGAGTAGCACGTGGAGGGGAATCTGCAGCTTCCTGGTAGGAATCACCATCAGCATAGCCATGCGCTTCGTAGTCAGCCTGGCCATCATAACGATCACGGGACGTCCGACGGGGCTTGGCATAGCTATGGGGTTGGGCGCCGTGATCGTCGTCGTCATTTGCGAAATGGTTGGCAGCGGGATCCTCGACGAGCTCGTCGTCAAATAACTTCATGTCCTCTTTTACCGGGGAATTGGATAAGCAGAACTCGTCGTCCGTGTCGGGCGTATCCGAATCGGCTTGGGCTCCGGCAAACGCCCCCCCCGCTAAGGCAGAAGACGCAGCTCTGCGCGGGGCGCGCCGCGTCGCGTTCGGAGTGCCCTTCGCTGAGAGCGATATGGCGCGAGGGCCGTCGCGTCTGCGTTGGGAGGGAGGTTGGCCGGAGTGGCCGGAATCAGCAGCTTGTGCATGCGACACATCTGGTGACCGTAGTGCACGAGGACTACGTCCACGGCGCTCAAAACGGGTCAGTGGCGAAGGATCTGTACTATTATCTGTGTAGGCGCTTGCTTCCTGTGAGTCTGGCACGAGGGAGGGTGAGGGCTGCGGGGACGGCCTTTGCACCGGCCTGGGACGGCCATGCGGAGGATGAGGAACCTGCCGTGTATGGGACGGGGTGCGCGGCGCAGATGGTGAATCAGCTGGTGGAAGCAGCTGGGGCTCCTCGACATCTGGTGGGAGCGGGGGGGGCTCCTCGATATCTGGTGGAAGTGGCCTGGGCTCCTCGACATCCGGTGGAAGCGGCACAGGCCCCTCGACATCCACGGCTGGTCCAGTTGCCGCGTCGTTGGACGTCTGCGCCCCACGTTTCACCATATCCGCTGCAGTGATCAAGTCATCCTGGTGGTCAGGCAAGCCATCCAGGCGTTGCTCAGGTGAAATTTGCGCGCGTGCTGTGAATCCAATATCAAATAGATGAGACTTGATTGGCGAAGTGGGCGAGTACCCAGGCATACCGGCAAAATATGCCCGCTCTTCCGATTCCAAAAAATGGTCCCCGCGGACTATAGATTTCTGTGGTGGCGTTCCATGTGGGCCGATTGGGCCAACAGGAAGGCGCGCGAGATACACCTTGGGAGACTGCCCGACTATAGGATCAAAGGGGATGACTTCACGGAACTCAGGATGAGGCCCACCGACGGGACCGATGAGGAAGTTGTGAAGGCGTGGCGAATTGGTGGTGGGCAAGTCTTCGAACTCGGGCTCGCTAGGCGATCCCCTCGGACTCCTCGGCCCCGGGCCCGCCTCGTCGAGCCCAAATAAGTCATCTAAATTCATTGGCGGTGGGGCGCCGGGAAGAGAGTCCTCCCCACTGCTATGATTCGACGCGACGGAGGTGCGGGATCTTGGGCGTAAGGAGAGTTTCAAGGCCGGCGGGTGCGACGTGCGTATGGCTGGCAACACGGCGCGTTGAGGCGAAACCGGCCCCCCAGGACGCGCCGGGACTACAACTGCACCACCTGATGGGTCTTCAAGTGAAGATGGCCCCGGCTGGGCCGTAAGACGACGTTCTAGCGAAGACCCACGCGACGCTCTGGCCAGAATGCGCGCTTCGAGAGCTCTGCGGTGGTCCTTGTACGTGAACCTCTCCCTGGGTATGACTTCAGATGACTGCGAGAGCGGCAGGGACCCACTGGGGGGAAGTGGGGTCAGAGACGACGACCTGCCCGCTTCGCATGGAGGGGTCGCCGGAGCTGCCGGCAAAGTCGACCAAGTGGGCGCAGATGGTGGCCTGTGCGAGCAGTCAGCAAATGAGCGCGCTGAACCCAGGATGCGCTTACTTTGACATGATTGGCAGGGTGGGCGGTAGGGCCGCCTGCGGGAGGGGCCCAGTTTCTCGAGGCGGACTGGGCAGTCCAATTAGCTAGCAGCAGAAGGATTGGAATGAGAGCACCCACGGCGATTGCCCCTCCTCACTCTCCGGTGGAAGTGGCGTGCTTGCGGTCGCCGAAGGAGAATGCGCCGTTGCTTTCTTCCTGTTAGTTGGACGGCGCTTTGCGGGTTTCGCGGGAGGTTTCGTGGTCGACGGAACAGGAGCGCGTGGGCGCAGGTTCGGCCGTTGGGGTTGATCTGGCTGGCCCACCATGGTGCACGGGCTACTGCTCTAGTTCAAAGAGTGGGGGCTGGTGGTGAGAATGGCAGCACAACCGCGACAGTTCGTCCAGCGGATGTGTGCGCTGCTCCGACGATACGTCCAGGAGCAGGGGAGATGCGCGACAATTCGTCCAGCGCCTGGGAGGGGAATGAAGAGCGGTCACGGCGGTGCGGAAATGCGACATACCGGTTCTCCACGTGGACGTTCTGCTGCTCTCGATTCACGCTTGTACCTACCCAAATCGATTAGACACCGCATTGCACAATACAGATGGACTTACTGTGGGTTGACGAAGATCCAGGGAGGAAGGGAGGAAGTGAAAGCACAATGAGCGCGCAAGACGCGCGCCGCGTTAAGTCGGCGTGTTTGGCGTTGTTTGTGTGCCATGCGCAAAGCGCCATTCTCCAAGCTGTGGCGTGTGCGGCTGGCCAATGGGACTACCTCTGAGGCCACCCCTGCTGTACGGAGGAGAGGGCGGGGGGTCTCGGTGCATGGACGTTCAAACAAGAGGCACGGCGGCGCTTTGATGGCGCCGCATGGCCATCAACGCGTATCCAGTAAGACACGAAAATTAACAGTCAAAGATCTCGGCGCCAGAGGCTAGCACCTGACGCGGACGCCATGGGAATGTTTGTTCATATAGTAAGGCCAGTCATCTGATAATTGATTTGTGTAGGAGTAGTACAAATGCACGATGCTAATGTGATAAAGAAGGAAATATAATCTAATGTTAGAACGACATTATGTCGCAATTGCCAACTTTTTCATTGGTGGTGATCCATCCGCCTCAGTCCGTGCCTTGCAAGTCAACTGATAATTGATTTGTGTAGGAGTAGTACAAATGCACGATGCTAATGTGATAAAGAAGGAACTATAATCTAATGTTAGAACGACATTATGTCGCAATTGCCAACTTTTTCATTGGTGGTGATCCATCCGCCTCAGTCCGTGCCTTGCACGATGGGAGCCAGTGAGCGTGAGTATAGGAGGTGTCGACCGTGACGAGTGGTATTCCGGCGTGCCCGATCACCCAGGATCACAAGGTGCTTGAAAGATTGAATAACGTACCTTATCATCTTTGAGGCTCGCGTTTTTCCACACCCAATCTTCGTCATCTTCAAGGATCACCGGGTGCTTTGAAGATTGAATGCCGGCAGTTTCATCCAGGCCCCCGGTGCGGTGTGGCTGACCAAATGTCTGGCCCGAGTTGATGTGCTAATGCGTGCTGAGTTTAGGTGGGGTTGACCGTGCAGAGTGGTATTCCGGAATACCAGATCGCCCAAGGTGAGCAAGCCGGCAGTGTCGTCCCGATTGGTATCGCGGGCTCCGGTAACAAGGATGCCGGGGCGGAGTTGAAATATCGGAAAGACCCGATATTCCTTTTAGACTTGTCTCTTGGTCCTCTGTGTCTTCGTCCTGCGCTATTTAACCTACTGCCCTCCATTCGTGTAAGTATGTCTGCTGCCCCGCCTCCTTCCCTCTTCATAGACGCTGGACGTATTGTCGCGTCGCCCTTGCCTCCTGGATGTATCGTCGGAGTGCCCTCACAGTAGCACGCGCTGGATGTATTGTCGCGCGTGCCTGTCCGCTATGTCTTCCTCTTTGCACATCCTGTGCGCGTCCTGACCCCCATACAGCTGTCGCAGGCCCGGTCGGCTGCCCATGTCCTTTCTTGACTCCATGTACGTTCATACCCCCATTATGCTCCCTCGCTGCCTTAACGTCATCTTGCAGCGATGACCTTGAGGCCAGGCCTCAAGAGCCTTTTACCGTCAATTCTAGCGACGAGGTGCTGGGCCCTTACGATGTGAATGTCCTCCTCGCCAGTCCGAACTGGATCTTTACTTCTCCCAATCGCCCCGACATCCCGCGTGTCGTGTTAGAGCCTCAGGTTCTCTGCGCTCGCGCAGACGGCCGCTTTGGGATTGAAGATTACGCCCTCTGGCCCCAAATGCATTCCGAGGCGTATCCCTGGGCGCCGTGCATTCTGCGCAAGCCACCGCCCGAAGAGATACCGGACCACCAGTTCTGGTTTTTGTGGGACGACCTCCGTGAAACCGACTGGGTTCGCCCACCGAGTTCATCTTGGGATGACGCAGGCGTCCTCCTCCCCGCCTACCACAGTCATTTCGAAAAAGGCATGCAGGACATTGTCCACCGAGTCCTCCACGCTGCGCCTCACGACACTCTTCCCATTGATGTCTCGGTCACCGTTAATGCACTGCACGCCACATTAGCTCGACTGCGAGACCTCCCCATGTCCTTTCGCGACTTGGTCCTGCAGTTTACGCAGGCCCAGCGTCTAGCGCTGGATCTGATGGCAATGGAAACCTACCACTGCGGTGTATTTGCGTGCATGATGCAACGCACCCGCATTCACGACATGAGGCCGGAATTCGTCGGTTGTTACACCAACAACCCCACGACAGTGGAAAATATGTACTACGCAGGGATTCCTGTTGTCTACGTGCGGTCTTCCTCTCATCTCGCTCCCTCCCAACTCCGCGTTCGGCGTATGGTCGACGATTTTGGGCCCATCCCATCGGACATTGTCACATCACATTGGCAGCCTGTACCTTGCAGGCCATTGCATACCGGTGCCTCAGGTAGTCGGCGCATTCTCATGAGCCGTACGCTCGGGCGATATTTTGAAGATTTGGTCCCTCTGGACGACGTTCCCCCTGGCACCGCTGAGTCCTCCAGCGACACGTTCGAGCAGCGCTCCGTGGATGACCGGGACGTCTCACCATCTTCTGGCCCTCATCGTTTCACGCGCCGTGATAGCAACTCGCGAGGGCCAAGAGGCCCTACTAAGCAACCAGTTCAATTGTCATCTCGCAGGGGCAGGAAACTCGGTGAGCCGCCTGTGACATCATTCAATCCCTGCCGCTGATGCATTGCTTAGAAGCCAAACGGTCGCTTGGTCGGGCTGCTGGGCACTCGTCGCCGTCTATTCCTGGCGTGCCCGAGACGTCACAGCGGAGCAAGTTCTCCATGCCTAATTCCTCATTCATGCCACCAATTCAACTCCAATGGCAGGCCGCTTTGCGCTGCGTCTATCGTGATGGGCCCACGCACGCCACGCCCAAAAGCAAAACGGGCCTGATGTATCCTGATCCCGGGTACATGGCTTCCGTCAGCGATCATAATCGCGCAGTGGCGGTTTCAGCGTGGTTGTCCATTCGGGCAGCGCGGTGTGGACAGATGCTTTACCCTGCATCGACCGCCATCCCTGTTCTGTCAACATCTGCTTGGCGGTCTTTCTTTTTCTTGTACAGACGCGCCCCGGACGGTCCTCCTATGCTTGATCCCCAATCTCCTCACTCTTCAGCCATTCAAGCAGCTACGGCTATGTTTGGCGCACAGGCTGTTTCCTCAATGCATCGCAGTGTCTCCGAAGTATTCTGGAGGGGTCAGGCATTCTCCGTCGTCGACGGCGCCGTCCAGAACATGGATCGACAAGCTGTGCGGGAGATAATTTGGGAGCTTGCAGAGTTGAATTGGCGTTATGAAGTGCTAGCTTTGGATAAACTTGCTGCTCCGCAGCATTGGCTGGATGATGCTGCAGCAGGCCAGCGCATCAGTGACATTCTACTTGTCTTTTCGCCTTCCGCATCCTTCGTCCTCACCCATGCGCCTTTCCCGACAGAGAACACCGGCATTGTGGCGGCTTTGCCGACTGACCGCCGGCTGGCGATGGGGGCATTGCGCCGCTTGATGACGAGTTGGCGCGAGTGCCCTCATGATGTCCGCCGTGACACATCTGCGGATCCAGGGGTCCTTCATGACCAGTTGTACTATCGCTCTCTGGATGCAGTGACTATGCATTTTTATTGTCAGACATTTTTCGAGTACTTTCGTCGTGCCCCCATCATACCATGTCTGTTGCCGTGAACTTTGCTTGTTCTATATATGTTCCGATATCTCAATTGATCATTTTTTATCATCATTCCGTTGGCTTCCCACTTCCCACTACGTTCTACCCACTCTACCATGGGCAAGAAAAATCTTTGGAAGCCCTTGCGCGTCACCATTCCATCCCGTACTCCTCAGCCTCCCCCTCCGCCGTCTCCTGAGCCATCGGCGGGTCCATCCAAGCAATACGCCCGTGTGCCAACCAGCCGGGAACTCAAAAGAGCATATAACGCCAGACAAAATGCCAGGGCCACAGCATCAGGCATATATGTCTTCACCGGTGGACGACGATCATTGTCAGAATCTGCCTTACCTGTGGATGATGATGCGGCCCCCCCACTCTCAGCAACACGTGCGAGCTCCCCCACTCCTGGGTCTTCTGGGTATCTGAGTTCGTCACGACCTTCGACTCCTGGGTACTCTTCACCTACCCAATCGGCTGGATGGACCAGCGATTATCCTCTCGCCCCCGATCCTGATGAGGCTCATGAGCATTACCGGACCACCCGTGCCAACCAGTGGTCAAAGTGGACCAAAGTTGTTGTCCCGTCGCTCATTGAGCCTTATTTCGCTCTATGTCGGCGCACGGCCAACCTAGCATTTGTTGATAGGGAGTTTACTTCGATTTGTACATGCAATAAACCTCCTTCTCGCACACTGAAAGTGTCCTGTGTATATTTTGATAGTGAGTGTTTTACTTTACATGTGTCTTACAATCATCCTGATGATCACTAGGAATTGTGGAGATCGCGTTGCCGCTATGTTCTTGCATCTCCGCCCCCCATGCACTTTTGGCACGCGGTTTTATATGTTCTTCACCCACCTACCCCACGCTCGCTGTCGATATCAAACTCCTCGAGTTCGCCAGAATGCAATTCCTCCACATGATACCTAATACTACGGGGTGGTGTGGGGCATTAGAGGCGTGCCTAACCAGCCTGGGATTCAAACTCCAGACTCGTGACACCCTCCGACGAAGATTCACGGCCTGCCTACGATGGTACTACGCCCTTTTGGACGCTACGGAGCACCGTCTGCAGGACCTTCTTGATACCACTCGGAAGGAGACCTTGCTAACGTCGGCTCCGTCCTCTCCCTCCATGTCATCTCCTCTCCCACCATCGAGCCCGCCGCTGGTTTCATCTTCCTCACCAATACCCTCACCATCATCACCTACAACCGACTCCAGCACACCACCATCACCGTCTTCCAAGGAGATACCGTCCATGGTGGATGACAGTTTGCCTCCTACACCACGAACAAGACCAAGTGAATACCTTCGCCGCAGGTGCCCACTTTGTTTCGGTTGTGACGTCAGCCACGATACAACCTTTGCGTAAGTTTGTGTCTTCCCTCCAGCTTCACTAGACCACTGACTAAGTTTGCAGGGCGGACTATATTGCATGTGTCGATGCATGCTTCACGCAGAAGCGCACCAAAAGCCATTCTGCTCGAGACCCGAACCATCGAGACCAGCCACGCTCTCATCACGATTCCCGCTTCATCACTGAAGAGGAGATCCAGGCCATGGAACGCGAGGTTGATTCCATTCGCACTCGTAGACCAAGGAGAGCCAAGAAGGTTGACGAAAATGACTCCATTGAACCTGGCATGTCTCTACCGACTTCTGTCCTGGACGAATGTGGTAACTCATTTGTGGCTGCCGACGAAAAGAGGGAGAAGGCCAGCACACAATTTTTTGTTGACACCGGCTTGATGTCGTTGCTCTGCCGCCATGACAGATGTCTCTTCGCCGTGAACATGACTCACAATGGGGAACGGCAGCACTATGTGTTGGCATTGCTGAAGAGGCTATTTAAACATCTCCCACACAATGCTACCCTTGGCCTACTTTACGATATTGCCTGCCAGCTGAAGCGGAGTATGCTCAACTTCGGCTTTCTATCCACAATTTTCCCTCGGATGATATTTGCAGTCTCTGTCTTTCACGCGTACGGGCATCAGTGGCCCTGCCAGGTCATCTATCACCCTCGCAAGTGCCCAGGCTTTGGGCTGTCTGACGGTGAAGGATGTGAACGGTTTTGGAGCGCACTCCGAAAACTTATTCCATGCCTCCGCGTGTCTGGTGTACGTTTTCTTTCTTGTTTTCTGCTAGCCTTTTTAATGTTGATCTGTATCTTAGTATTATCAGCGTCTCTTCATCCTCGACTTGCATATCACATATCTGGAGACCTCTTCTCGTGATCAGCTAGGCCTCTGGCTTGCTCGCAGGTGGAAAAAATGCATTCTCACCAAGAGTAAAGCCCTGGAAGGAGTACGGCAATGCGGGGTCTCTCAAGATGTTCTACGTGAGCAGTGGCGACTTCAAGTCGCGGCGCAAACACGGCCTGCTCCTCGTAAGTCTGCACCCCAGTCCTAATGCAGTCATTTACATTTCCTTTTATAGGGCAGTCCAAGCAGAAAGCTAGTCAAGCTATCAACACCATTCTTGCTCTGGATGATAGTATCCAGGCAGAAGAAGCTGCTATAGCCCGCCTGCAAGAGTCTTATGGGTCTGCTCTGGTTGACGTTGTTGCCCTCAACGAGGCTCTCAAACGTGCACGTGCATACTTGCTTAAACTACAAACCGACCGACATCGCAAGTACAAGTCCCTGGGTGTCAGCCAGACGACCATGCTTCATAAATTGAAGCAAAGCAAATATTTGCTTACTCGTATGAATGCACTGGCTTTGAAACACCGGCTGCGTGATCGCCTTCGGCAGCGCAAGTTCGAAATGGAGCGTTTAGAAAGATCATATCGCCGTACAATGAATGGTTCGTCTTCTGACACATGTTGACATTCATGAACTAATTCATTTTTTAGAGATTAAATCAACGAAACACATTGAAGGTGCTCTGCAACGGCGAGCCCCAACCATCCAGGGTGTCGCGAAAAAGTACAACACTCTCTGCATTCAGATAGCGAACATGGTCAAAAACAACCTTGCCCCTGCTGGTGCCATCATTCCCGAGCCCATTCCCCAAGGAGGACTGTGGGCTCTGGATGTCGATGACAGTATATGGCAAGACATAGGTCTTGAAGACGACGATGTCGATTCCGCTCCTCCTCTCTGGCTTAGGGACGAGACTGTGCGAGCAGGTATTCGTCACCTGCACGACTATGATAGATGCCAGGAAGAGGAAGCTCGATTATGCAGAGAGCGCAATGGTCTTCAGCAGTGGGCCCAGGAGGAATGGGTTGTCATGTCTGGTGCTATGACTGCAGCTTGTATGTTTCCAGGCTCGTCTTTTTATCCCATCGCTAACCATCACTATAGCCACCAACTTGGATGTTCAATATCGCCTGAAGCAGGAAATGACAAACTTCACCCGACAGTGCTTTCTCTGGCGTCGTGATGCCCGTATTGTGCCATGTGATCTGGGTGAATCTTGGGGCCCATCAGAGGATGACCTTAAGGCAGCTGGGGCATTGGAATTCACAAAGCAAGTTGATTACAGTGCTTACATTACTGATGAAGAAGAGCCATCTTCCGGAGAAGAGGAGGAGATTGATTTTGAGGATAATGAGTTGTATGAGCAGATCGAGAATATGGCACTCCGTGATGAGTACCGGGGAGTGCGTATGCTATCAGAAGAGGAACAGTACTCCAGTGATGGTAGCATTGCTGCGAGCCCCTCAAAAAAGCGACGCAGGCGGTAGCATATCCTTTGTGTAGTAGTTCCTTCTGAGCACATCTTTTCACCGAAGACAAGATCTTTACTATAGACCCACGTCCAAGATGTCCACGGACTTAGATCTTAATACACAGACCCAGGTCTAAGTTATCGATGGACCCAGGTATTTCTACATTGACCCAGGTCCCAGTGATCGACGGACCCAGGTCTTCATACATTGATCCGGGTCCAAGATATTGACAGACCCCAGTCTTTATACATTGATCCGGGTCCAAGATATTGACAGACCCCAGTCTTTACCCATTTGACCCGGGTCCAAAATTGATGGACCCAGGTCTTTCTACACTGATCCGGGTCCAAGTTATCGACGAGGTCCAAGCCACTGACGGACCCAGGTCTTTTACATTTGTCCCGGGTCTTTGCTCTCGACAGACCCAGGCCTGAACACATTGACCCAGGTCCAAGCTACCGACGGACCCAGGTTTTTTTACATGGACCCGGGTCTATGCTGTCGATGCACCCAGGTCTTTCATTGACCCAGGTCCAAGCCATCGACGGACCCAGGTGTTCATACCTTGACCCGGGTCCGTTTTCTTACTCACCCGGGTCTTCTCCATATAGACTTGTACAGTCCTAGGTTCTAATATGAAATATGTGGGTCTTGTGCCCTGAAGACCAAGGGCCACAGAGAGGTAAAGCTGTAACACTGTGGGCATTGGCAGTCTCACTTTCTCTAGAGTACTGTTCCTCTTCAGCATTGCTATCCCCACCAACTTTGTTTTTGCACCATTGGCACTTGTGAGCCTTTCCATCCCAAATAATTTCAACTGCAACCAATGGCTCAGGTTGTTAGGGTTGCTGGCTGTATTTCTTCTTCTGCCATCATTCAACGGACATTGCTCTGGAGTATCATCTAAGCTGCTATGAATTCAGTTTATTTCAGTTTACTGTGCTAATGAAATGATGGGGTCGATATGTTGTGCCTAAAGCTATCTCAGCCATGGCAAATGTAAGACAGCCGCACGCCCTCATTCCGTATTCAATCGTTGTCTACACATATCATAGTAGAGTGTAAGTAGTGCGGAGGAGATAAGTGGACTTGTTGCTTTTGCCATAAATCTAATATACTCTATGCAATCAACTATAGGTCCAGTTACCACACATCATGGCCACTAATATTTATACCCTGTTTTAAACCACCTTAATTTGAAAGAAGATTTATTTAGATAAGAAATTTCTGATTGTATACAGTAGTGACTGTTGTCGCATATGCTCAGCCCTATCCCATCAAGCATAATTTTTATTTAACCCCCCACTAACAACACTGCTATGTCATCTCAGAACGCATGATTCACACTACATGAGTCCACAGAACAACGACAGAACAGTCTTTTCACGCACCCCTCCACCTTCAAGCAAATAAATCGGAACATCTGTCGTGTTCAATTTATGCACCCCCCTGGTGCATGCACTTCTTTTGGTGCCTCAAACTCACTAAATCACATTGTCATTCAGGAAGTCAATCCATCTCAATTGTTTGGCCGCTCATTGCCCCCTCCCCCCCCATGCAAGCCCAGAGCCAGCCCAACATTGTGCCACCTCATTGCCCCGGCCCCCCTGCAAGCCCAGAGCCAGTGGTGTTTCATTGGCCTCCCCCTTGCAAGCCAGTGCTAGCCAGTAGCCTTTTTATGCAGATTTTATGGATTTTCCCTAATATATACAGCTATTTAGTGGGCTAGAGCCCCTGGACCACATTATACTACATGAGGACCGTCTATATCAACACTATGGTGCCTGGTTTGCACCCCTGCTAGCCAGCAGCCAGCCAGATTCCATATTTTATCCCCATTTTATGCATTTTCCCTGGAATATGGAGCCTTTTAGTGCCCCAGAGCACCTGGATTACACTATACTGCATGCAGACCATCTATATCAACATTATGGTCTCTCATTTAACCCCACCCAGGCCCTGCACCAGCCAAAATTCACATTTTTTTTCCGAAAAGGACCCCTGCCACCCCTTTAGATTGGACCTGGGTCAGCTCTCAAGACCTAGATCAGGACCCACCAAAATCTAGACCTAGGACCTGTGCAAGGACCCAGGACCCAACCGCTCCCAGGACCCAAATTTCAGACCTGGGTCCCTCACCCAACATGGGTAACTATTAGCATATTTTATCGGTGGGTCAAAGGTAACTAATAGTTACCCAATCAAGGTAGCCTGAAGTGTGATAGCCGCCTCGTGTTGCTGCCCGAATACAAAGCCGATGAAACTGTCGGAACTTTCAAAATGAGCGAATGGGAGGAGCGAATCAATGGGGGTGACGGATGCTGGAGCTTGTGCAACAGAGTCGTACCGAAATAGATCGTGACCAAACAGGTAAGCCTCAGCATCGACCCCTCGTATGATCTGAGGTTTGACGTGTTTCTGCACAGCGTATTCAAACAGCTCTGAAGAGTATTATGACCAGCGATTCATCCGGACCCAGTGCTTGGTTGAAAATGAGCAAGTGAGTGGGAAGGTTGTGACGTGATGAAGGAAATTGGACAAAGATCATGTTGCTTTTCCTCTGTAATCGCCATGTGATGGATTCTCTGTTCCACCAAACAAGCCCTCCAGAGTCTAGGTTAACAGATGGTTGGCGACTGATTCTAAATTTAGTAATTGTATTGACATATACATCAAATCTATCCGCTATGCGGCGCATGTAATACTTGAATGGTTACTGTGTTGGTTCAGTCTTTGCAGGTGAAATTTACAAGACTGCGACAGCCTCCTGAGCGAATGGATAATCCGTGTACCCGGTTGGTGTCCAATCCCTCGGGGTATAATATGTTGCCCGATTCGATTTGGTCAAGGGCAAATTCTCTTTCAACCGCCTCACAAGGTCAGGCTATAATTGCTGTTAGAAATCTCTATAAGACTGGGGTAATAGAGTGCTTACGTTCGAAATGAACAATCGGCCGTAAGCCACGAGCTGTCCTGTCTTCTGCGCCACGTCCAGCCCCAGCTCCCGGTCATATCCACCGGCGGTGATGAGCGGCCTGGGTGCCCAGAGAGCGTGCAGCGCATCGCGCTCCTTCAGCAGATTGACTGAAACGGTCTCGCGGTCAACGACTCCGTCGACGCGAGCCTCCAGTATATGCAGATAGGCAAAGTCGGGGTAGAGATCGCGGATGGTACTGATGAGATGTGTGAACTGAGGCCCCGGGTTTGTCATCCCCATACCTGCAGTGCCGTTATTTAGCGAGATAAAATGGAAGGACGCTCAAAATTAGGATGACGAACCTTGGAATGTGCTCCATGGGCTGATGCGCAGGGCAGTCTTCTTCTCACCGACAGCATCTACGATAGCCTTGATGACCTCAAGCGTAAAGCGAGAGCGGTTCTCTACCGAGCCACCATATTTATCGGTGCGGTTATTGGACACGTCTTGGAGGAACTGATCCACGAGATAGCCATTGGCGCCGTGGATCTCGACTCCGTCGAATCCGGCCTTGTGGACTGCGTTAGACGCAGCCGCGGCGTAGAGCGAGACGAATTCTTGGATCTCTCCCACTGTCATGGCACGAGGGGCAGAATTTTTTCCTGTAAGGGCGGATACAACGGGGATGGTGGATGCGGCGATGTACTCGTTGCTCGCGTTTTCCCGCTGGATCTCCGCTGGATCAGCGGTGCGGCCCAGGGCCCATAGTTGCAGGTAGACGAAGGATCCTTTGGCGTGAACGGCATCTGCCACCTAATCAATCAAGAGTCAGTTTATTTCGATAAGCAAAGAGTTGCGATGAATTCAGGCTTACCTTCTTCCAGCCTGCTATCTGCTCGTCGGAGTAAATACCCGGTACGCCAAAATACCCGCCGGCCTTCTCGCCGATGAGGGTGGCCTCTGTGATTAGCAGGGTTCCGGGGGCCACAGAACGTTGGGAATAATATTCGGCGGCGTATGGGCCGGGAGCATGCGTCTCCGTAGCGCGGAATCGGCTGCAGATTTCAAAGTAGCGTCAGGACTCTATCCAAGGCTCAGTTGAGTCGTTATAGCGGAGCACTCACGTCAATGGGGCCATGACCACTCGATTGCCCAGGGTGATATCCCCAATCTGGATAGGTTCAAAGAGCTTTTGGGAGGACGAAGACATCAATGCTGATATGTGTGGTTAGGATGTTGATGTTAGTGTAGATGTTGAATTTGTGTTTGTGCTGGGAAACTCTGGTACCAGCGACTGGCTTTTATACATGTTTGCGCCTAGCATACTAGCTTAAGGACCTTTGTTTGCAAAGATGATAAATCCAGATGGAAATGTACCCAAAGCGGCCAGATGCGTCCCAGGAATTGGGTAACCAAGAGTACCTGACTGAAAGGTTTCCGAGTCGGTGGTCGGCGATGACGAAGAAATTGGATTCGCCGATTCGGATAACCGCCGGCACTAAGCACATCTCTCGGCACTCGGGCATCATGCATCATCCGCGCAATGAATTCTGACTGAGTTCGCGTTTTCTCTAGCCCTACACGACTCGTACCTCGTTATCTACAGAGCCTGTTGGTAAGGACATCGGCATTATGATTTAGCAGGTCCAAACACTGACCTACGTGTTGACAAGTACTGTACGCCATCGACCGTAGGTTCACAAAATCTGAAAATTTCTCATCCGGGGAAGCCGATAAATTTTCTTTCGAGTTAAGGCGATTTAAAACGAGGTAAAATTTAGGTGGACGTGATGCGTGACTGAACCTACGGTCGATGGCGTACAGTATCGCGTCGCGTCTTGAGCAGCTGACTGATCATGAAAGGCATCCGAGTCGGTGCGTCGGGCGATGACGAAGAAGGCTGGTCTGTCACTCGCTCGTCAATATTAATGCCGAGAAGTCTCTCGGCATTCGGGACTCGGGAGTCGGGGTCAGGCGTCGTCGTTACTCGTCGTTTGCAATGTATTTTGACCAAGTTTTGACTGAGTTCGTTGCTTTCTCAGCCGGGAAGCCTTCTTCTCTCTCTCCAGAGGGACCGGCGACACTGGCAGGAGAAGTCAAGTGTTGCAAAGTACAGGCCCACTTCTCACAGGCATTTAGGTTATGCGACGCCGTTCCGCCGAATTGCAAGACAGTTCGAATTCGAGGGTACTGATCATCGTCTAATAGATAGAGGGGGATGATTAGGTGAAGCGCCGGGGCCGCCAGCGTAAGATGGGCAGCGTACCTTCTGATTGACCTTATGCAGCAATAGTGCCGAGGCTACACAGCAGTTGGGCGAGCTGGTACCAAAACGGTCTTCAAGTGTGCTGCTGCTCCTATGATAAGCAGTTAAAGTTGGTGCGGCTGAACACGAACGGAGGATTCCCGGGGAAGTTGAAGTGCGAGAGGAAATTGTCAGTGATATGCCGCTGGAAGCCAACGATGTCTCCTGCATAGGTGGGTGCGATCATCTTGTGCGAACATTGCGATTCGACGCTGATCATGGCAACATGGCGCAGTGCCGTCATCGAAGGTGCCAACGATTGCACTCGAACTCGCGCGAGAGGACGGGGATGAGGTGGACACGCCACTGGAGATGCAGGACGATAAGACTATCGCTATATACTCGCCCGAGGGGCAGACGGTACTCGTGAATGGTGAGAACCGATGTTCAATTGTATGCTCCACGCCAGTTGATATGAACATTCCATGGGAAGCAGTCTCGGAATCCTCTGTCATCGGCATCCTGGTCTCGATCGATGACCGGATACAAGATGCAGAAGGAAGTCGCGTTGGGGTCACAGTCAGCCTGGGTCAGACGCTGGGTTCCTTCAAGGAGCTTCTATCAAATGAACATTCCTTTCACTGCGCCGAGAATTCTCTGATCCTCAACGGCTGCGAGCTGAAGGACAACGAACAGACGCTGGGAGACCTCGGTTTCGTAGAGGGGTGCACTGTCCATGCTGGTAGATAACCTTCCTTCCTATCCTGTCTCCCCTGCTCACGCTCAATGTGTGGCCTACAGTTGCAGCTGTACAGTTCTCCGTGGCGACACTATCAGGAAAAGAATACAAATTTGCGCTCAAAACGACCACACTCATCTCAGAGATCCGTAAACTGCTACGCGAGATGGATGCAGACAACCAGGATGACTATGCGTTCTCTTTGGACGGGGTGAACACACTACCGGAGTCGCAGGTGTTATGGGATCTCAACGTATATTCAGGGGCGATGTTCATTCTCAGTGGGTACCATTCCCTAAGTGTATACATGCATTATTCTTAACACTCTACTTCTACAGAGGACCTGCGCCTCATCACCCTCTCCATCCAATACTTCGGCCTCGCTTCCAATTTCCACGAACGCTTCGGCACGAAACTCGATGACGAAATCTCCATCGACGGCAGTGCGAGTCTCGACGACCTCCGAGCGCAAATTCTAGGCATGGTGCCTTCTTTTGCTAAAGGGATTTTTCAACCACCAAACCAAGTTTGTGTATCCCACCAGCGCAAGAAATTGGGTGGCACGCGCACAATCAGGGAGGAGCGGTTGGAAGGTGGGGACGTAGTGGCCATCACTTTGATGCCGCTCGAAAGAAGGAATCCTGACGAAGTGGAAGAGCGAGGGGAGATTGACAGTGATATATCTCGCCTAGCCGGTCAGTCGCAAGCAATCACAAGCTCGTGGATAAGCTTCTCAACCATAATGCTACACATCTACAGAAATTTTCTTAAACCTAGGTGCCGTCTATTCTGCGCGCTTTGAGCGGCTAGGGGACCCCGTAGAGCTCGAGAAGGCGATTATGACGTGGCGGAAAGCCCTCGCGCTCACTCCGAATGGCCACCCTAGCAAGCCAGAGGTTCTCTCAAACCTCGGTACCGACTATTCTGCGCGCTTTGAACGGCTGAGGGATCTCGCCGATCTCGATAATGCGATTAGGATGCGGCAGCAAGCCCTTAAGCTCACTCCAGATGACCATCCCAGCAAGCCAACTCGTCTCTCAAACATCGGTACCAGCTATTCCGCGCGCTTTGAGCGGCTGAGGGATTTCGCCGATCTCGAGAATGCGATTACGACGAAGCACGAAGCCGTCGCGCTGACTCCGGATGGTGACCCCAACAAACCAACACGTCTCTCAAATCTTGGTGCCACCTATTCCGCGCGCTTTAGGCGGCTGGGGGATCTCACTGATATGGAGAATATGGTTACGACGCAGCAGCAAGCCGTCGCGCTCACTCCGGATGGCCATCCCCACAAACTGACTCGTCTCTTAAACCTCGGTGGCTGCTATTCCGCACGCTTTGGGCGGCAGGGGAATCTCGCTGATATTGAGAATATGATTATGACGCAGCGGCAAGTCGTCGCGCTGACTCCGGATGGTGACCCCGACAAACCAACGCGTCTCTTAAGCCTTGGTAGCTACTATTACGCGCGCTTTGGGCGAATGGGGGATCTCGCCGATCTCGAGAATGTGATTACGACGCGGCAGCAAGTCATCGCACTCACTCCGGACGGCAACCCCGACAAACCAACGCATCTCTCACACCTCAGTACCAGCTATTCCGTGCGCTTTAAGCGGCTCGGAGATCTCGCTGATCTCGAGAATGCAATCACGACACAGCAGCAAGCGCTGGCGCTGACTCCGGATGACCATCCCCACAAACCAACACGTCTCTTGAACCTCAGTACCGTTTATTCCGTGCGCTTTGGGCGGCTGGGGGATCCAGCCGATCTCGAGAATGCAGTTATGATGCAGCAGCAAGCCGTCGCAATCACCGCGGATAACCACCCCGACAAGCCAAAACGTCTCACACACCTCGGTACCGTCTATTCCGCGCGCTTTGAGCGGCTGGGGGATCTCGCAGACCTCGAGAATGTGATTACGACACGGCAGCAAGCCCTCGCACTCACTCCAGATGGCCACCCCGATAAACCAACGCGTCTCTCAAATCTCGGGAGTGGCTATTCTGCACGCTTTCGGCACCTGGGGGATCTCGCCGATCTCAATAATATGATTACGACGCGGAAGCAAGCCCTCGCACTCACTCCAGATGGCCACTCCGATAAACCAACACGGCTCTCACACCTCGGTGCCGGCTATCATGTGCGCTTTGAGCGACTGGGGGATCTCGAGGACCTCGAGGATGCGATGACGACGCGGCAGCAAGCCCTCGCGCTCACTCCGGATGGTGACCCCGACAAGCCAAAACGTCTCACACACCTCGGTACCGTCTATTCCGCGCGCTTTGAGCGGCTGGGAGATCTCACTGATCTCGAGAATGCAATTACGACCGAACAGCTAGCCCTTGCACTCACTCCGGATGGCCACCCCCGCAAACTGACGCGTCTCTCAAACCTCAGTATCTGCTATTCCACGCGCTTTGAGCGGCTGGGTGATATCACTGACCTCGAGAATGCGGTTACGATGCAGCAACAAGCCCTCGCGCTCACTACGGACGGCCACCCCGACAAATCAACACATCTCTCACACCTCGGTACCATCTATTCCACGCGCTTTTGGCGGCTGGGGGATCTCGCCGATCTCGAGAATGCGGTTACGATGCAGCAGCAAGCCCTCGCGCTGACTCTGGATGGTGACCCCGACAAACCAACGCGTCTCTCACACCTCGGTACCGCATATTCCGAGCGCTTTGATAGGCTGGGGGATCTCACTGATCTCGAAAATGCGATTACGATGCGGCAGCAAGCCCTCGCGCTCACTCCAGATGGCCATCCCGATAAACCACCACGTCTCTCAAACCTCGGGACTGCCTATTCCGCGCGCTTTGAGCGGCTGGGGGATCTCGCTGACCTCGAGAATATCATTATGACGCGGCGGCAAGCCCTTGTGCTCACCCCGGATGGCCACCCCCACAAAATAACTCGTCTCTCACACCTCGGTATCGGCTATTCCACGCGCTTTGAGCGGCTGGGGAATCTCGCAGATATTGAGAATGCGGTTACAATGCAGCAGCAAGCCCTCGCGCTGACTCCGGATGGTGACCCCGCCAAATCAACTGGTCTCTCACACCTCGCTACCGGCTATCAATTGCGTTTTGAGCGACTGGGGGATCCCGCTGACCTCGAGAATGTGATTATGATGCGACAGCAAGCCGTTGCGCTCACTCCGGATGGCCACCCTAGCAAACCAATATGTCTCTTAAATCTCGGCGCCGGCTATTCCACGCGCTTTAGGCGGCTGGGGGATCTCGCCGATCTTAAGAATGCGATTATGACAATGAAATTAGCTGCACAATCACCAGAGGGGTCTCCCGGCGTTTTGTTGGAGGCATCCCGACGTTGGGCAACCTTATGTTTAAATTCACGTCACTGTGACATGCCATCGGCGTTGCAGGCGCTTCGCACCGCCATAGAAATACTACCTGAAGTCGCGTGGCTGGGATTGGATATTACTTCTCGACAAGATTGGTTAGCGAAAGAAAAGCCGGAGGAACTAGGTTGCATGGCAGCAACGTGTGCCATCTGGCTTGGTAAATTTAATGAAGCAGTGGAGTTAGTGGATATGGCTCGCTCAGTATTTTGGCAACAGGCTTCATCGGTGCGAAGTGGCCTGCAGGACCTGAAGGCTGAGCAGCCAGAGTTGGCAGGGGAGCTCGAGACAGTGTCGAAGAAATTAGACGCCAGCAGCTTTTCTGGTCTTTCTACGGCCTCTTCGGACACGAATCCGGAGCTATACGAGCGTCGACTGGCAGATCATCGCGGCCTAGTTCTGAAGCGGGAATCACTGATAAAGGAGATAAGGTCACTTCCAGGGTTTGAATTATTTCTCAAGCCGACCTCTTTCATTCGACTCCGTGACGCTGCAGGCGCTGGACGCGTCGTTGTCATCAACATCAGCAAGCTTGGAACCGACGCACTCGTTTTTGACCGGAACAATCCAATTCGCCATGTACCATTGTCAAAAGTTGATGTGGCAAAGTCGTTCAAGCACACCACCGACATAGAACTGCAGCAAGCAAGGGCTGATGACACGCAAGATCAGGAGCGCTCCTTGACGCTTCCTGAGGTCTTGGATAGGATTGACGTCAACACCCTTAAACCAGGTGAAGGAACAGACCTTACCACCCCCGATGGTATAGTGCAGCGGCAAGGAAGGGCTGACGTTACGGAGGATCGGCAGAGCTCCTTGGCTAGGCTCCCTCGGGTCTGGGAACATATCCTCAAACCTATTTTCGCCGAAAAGGGACTCGGAATTCCCCTCCAGCGCACAAAGGGCCAAGTTCCTACCAATCGAATATTCTGGTATCTAACTGGTCCACTCACTTTCATTCCGATCCACGCCGCCGGGCCTGTCAGCCAGCTCGTCGTGTCCTCTTATGTCACAACCCTGAGCTCGCTCGCTGAAGCACAGAAACGGCAGAGCGAGGCTATCAGTGGACCTCCGATGCTGCTCGCGATCAGCCAACCCGACACTCCAAACAAATCACGCATCCCCCATGCCACGGACGAGGTCGACATGGTTATGCAAACAGTTTCGGCAGCGGGTTGGCCAGAAGAGAAATTACAGCACTTTGACCGCGCCAATGCTACCATTGGTCAAGTTTCCACCGCGCTGAACACGTGCTCTTGGGTACATTTCGCATGCCACGCAATGCAAGATACAAAGGACGGAATGGAGAGCGCATTCGTGTTGCATAATGGAAGGCTAACACTATCCGTCATCGCCGCCAAGCGACTTGCTCTCGCTCGATTTGCGTTCCTTTCTACATGCCAGTCAGCGTCTGGGCTACAGGATTCCCCTGGAGAAGCCATCCATCTCTCTGCTGGAATGCAGTTTGCTGGATTTTCCAGCGTCATCGCCACCATGTGGAGTATTCAGGACCAAGATGCCCCCGTCATCGCCAAACACACCTATGAATACCTCCTGCGGAACGGGCTGGACAAGGTTGATCTCACTGAAGCAGCCGCTGCGTTGAATTACGCTGTATTGCGACTTCGAGAAACAACCGCGGATATGGAAAGATGGGCGCCATATGTGTATTATGGTGTTTGAGGCGCTTTGTAAGTGTTTTTACTCTTGAATATGCAATCTGGATCACACTTACGAGGGCATCCTTGCAGTATCTCGCATATGATGTTGTTTAAGGTGTTTTGTAGTTGACATGTTTTTGTTTTTTTGTTCTCTGTGAAAGCTGTATTTTTTGGCTTTTGTACTAGCCAGTGCGGTGGCATGAATATTGCAGACATCGTGCTTTTAGAGTATGGAATGGCAAGTGACGTCGCTATATGCGTGCCTACAACCGCCGCCGCCGCCCCAGTGAAGCTTCAGTGCATTGCCGTTCACCGCCTTCAACAAGATTGCCTTTCACTAGCTGCTTTTGTAAACCCCTCCCCACCTTCGGCGCATCCAATATATCTTTCTCTCTGCCGGCCGTTCGATGGACAGCGAGGAGGCGGACCTATTGCACAGCGTGTGCCAAGGCGTGTTTGAAGCAGTCGCAGAGTGCGTCGAGATTCTGTATTTCGACGTGTGCACGAATGATCTCGAGGATTTTCCCGCCACACTGTTCCCTCGATTGGCAGAGCTAGCAAGCTACGGCTTCTCCGTGGTCCCCGCTTACCCTCCCGACATAGCCGGGCCAAATACCACACCGTGCAGTCCATGTCCAGAGCTCCGCCACTGGCATCTGTTGGAACTACTGGAAATAGTGAGATGCCAAGGCGGTGTCACGACTGGCGGCGTCGGATATTTGCCCATCACATATCCGGTCGCAATCCTTCCGCATAATAAAAATTTGAGGAAGGCTATGTGATGCCGATATATTCCTTCGCATAGTTTATATTTGCGACAGAATCTGCGTGGCTCGCATATCTTATCCACATTTTCTAATTAATGGTGTATCGCAGATGCTTAGGCTACCGGGGCTTTCCGAATCTGTGTGGCACAATTGTTTAGAACATTTGACTAAAATTTGCGAGCGTCGCAAATTAGTTCTAATATTTCTAATTTGAGAAGCACTTCCTGGAGATCAACTATCTTTCCGCATATTTTTAACATTCAGAAGGATTGCGGACAAATATGCGATGCCCGCATATTCGACCTCGCCAGTCGTGTGTTGCCACCATATGCGCCACAGCACCTACAATCACCCATCTGCGCTTTTCGGGTCTTTATCATGAATCAGACTTGCTTATAATCTGGATGGACTGCCCGAAACCATTCATTATGTACATATGAAGCCGGCCCCTGCGCCGGGAGGGAAGTGTGGGACTGCGAGAATATCTTATGGCAGTCTCATTCGGAGCGGGCTGAAGAGGCTCAATTCCACTGATAGCCGCCTCGTGTTGCTGCCCGACTACGAGACCGACGAAACTGCGGGAACTTTCATTGGGGGAGCTTGCCTCCCCCCTCTTGGTGGGGCTCGCAAAAACAGTAGTGGCTGTGCCCAAGAGCGCCGGTCCCAATGGGCTCCCCGTGAGAACGGATCCAATGGGCCCCCCGTGAGAACTTTGTGTCTGCGCCTGCGCTCTGTCACGGTGAACTTTGTCAAACAGTATGTAGCCTTGAGTGAATTAAGCCGTACAAGCTCCCCCAACCAGCGGCCTTAGCACTGAATTCATATTAATGAGCGGATGGGAGGAGCGGATCAATGGGGGCGACGGATGCTGGAGCTTGCGCGACAGAGTCTTGGCATAAACAGTCGCTCTACCGTAGCCGAAAAGGTGAGCCTCAGCATCATTAGCGCCTCTCATATTATCAGAGATTTAATGTGTGTCTACATAGCGCATTGCAGTAGCTTTGACGCGCACGTCACAGCCTTCCCACTCGCTGACGACGGAAACTGGACAAAGACGTGCATGTTGCCGTTCCTTTATCGCCATGTGATAGGCCCACTGTTCCACCAACATGGCCATCCAGGATCCAGGTCAACAGACGGCTGGCGGCCGATTCTCAATATAGTGGTTATATCGATGTATGCCTCAAATCTATTTATTAAGCAGCGCACGTATTAATTGGATGGTCACTGTAGTGCAATATCTGATAATATTAACAGGGTTGGTTCAGTCCGATAGTTTGCAGGTGCAATTTACAAGACCGCAACAGCCTGCTGAGCGAAAGGATAATCCGTGTATCCCGCTGGCGTCCCATCTCTCGGGGTATAATATGTTGCCCGATCCGACTTGGTCAAGGGCAGATTCTCTTTCAACCGCCTCACAAGGTCCGGCTATAATGCACAATGTCTGTTAGAAATATTGACAAGACTCAGGTAATAAGAGCTTACGTTCGAAATGAACAACCGGCCGTACGCCACGAGCTGCCCTGTCCTTTGCGCCATGTCCAGTCCCAACTCCCGGTCATACCCACCGGCACTGACGAGCGGCTTGGGCGCCCAGAGATCGTATAGCGTATCGCGCTGCGTCAACTGATTGACCGGGACGGTCTCGCGGTCAAAATGTCCGTTCACACGAGGCCCCACCACATGCAAATAGGCAAAATCGGGGTAGAGAGCGCGGATGGTGCTGATGAGATGTGTGAACTGAGGCACCGGGTTTGCCATCCCCATACCTGAAATTCCGTTATTTAGCAAAACAAAGTGGAAGGACGCCCAGAATCAGGATGACGGACCTTGGACTGCGCCCCAAGGGCTGAGGCGCAGGGCGGTCTTCTTCTCACCGACAGCGCCTACGACAGCCTTGATGACCTCAAGCGCAAAGCGAGCGCGGTTCTCCACCGAGCCGCCATAGTTGTCGGTGCGGTTATTGGACACGTCCTGGAGAAACTGATCCACGAGATAGCCATTGGCGCCGTGGACCTCGACGCCGTCGAATCCCGCCTTGTGGACTGCGTTAGACGCAGCCGTGGCGTAGAGCGAGACGAATTCTCCAATCTCTTCCACTGTCATGGCACGAGGTGCAACACCTCCGTGTCCCGTAAGGGAAATGGCGGATGCGGCGGTGTACTCATTGCTCACGTTGTCCCGCTTGATCTCCGCTGGATCGGCGGTCCGGCCCAGGGCCCATAGTTGCAGGTAGATGAAGGACCCATTCGCGTGGACGGCGTCCACAACCTGCATAGTAAAGTGTCAACCTACTGCAGTGAATGACCGCGGCGAATTCAAGCTTACCTTCTTCCAGCCTGCTATCTGCGCATCGGAGTAGATAGCCGGTACGCAAGGAAACCCGCTAGCCTTCTCGCCGATGAAGGTACCCTCGGAGATTAGCAGGGTGCCGGGGGCCACAGAACGCTGAGAATAGTATTCGGCGGCGTGGGGGCCGGGGACATGCGTCTCCGTGGCGCGGAATCGGCTGCGGGTTTCGGAGTGGGTTAGGACTCAGGTACTCAAGGCCCGTTTGAGTCATTATTGCGGGACACTCACGTTAATGGAGCCATGACCACTCGATTTCCCAGAGTGATATCCCCGATTTGGATAGGTTCAAAGAGCTTTTGGGAGGACGAAGACATTGATGTGGAGATTTGTGGTTAGAATGTTGATGTTGGTGTTGAATCTGTTTGTGTTGGAGATACCCAGTGATTGCATTTTATACATCTTCACACCTCACGTGAGAGCCTTCTCTTTGTAAAGATGATAAATCTGGATGGAAATGTTTAGTGACCGGAGTAGTTGTTGTCACCAATCAGCAATAATCTTTGCTATCTCAGGATATCCCGATTCCCTCGGCACTCGGGTATTGTCCTTGCACTTAGTGATGTGCTGGGCCGGACTTTTATGGGCTTGGGCTTCCCCATTCTAAAGCCTAGCCCCAGACTCAGGCCTGGGCTTTTGGCGGGGGAAGTTTCTGAAAATTTCCGAAAATATGAATGTGAGTGCTGTAGCGGGGTCTGGGTACATACCTCTAACTGTGTATAGCGCAAATAGTAGGCGCGACAAGAATTGGAGGAGGTCGAAAGGATTAGAGGCGGGGAGGCGGATATCAGGGGCAATGCGAGCATGCGCAACACGTCACGTCCTAGATAGAAATGTGCTTGCACGCGTTTTTTATCGTGGAGGGCGGGGGACAAATGCAGACGTCATGTATAACCTCTCTCTCACGAAATGAGAGTTTTGGGGAGAGATTGGGTCATTTAGGGCTTTGGGGTTGAGTCAGCGGGAGCGGGAGAGGGTGCAGACGTGAGGATGTGCCATGGTCCATTGACTGCGCGTCAAAAGTGCCGATTACTCATAATAGTTAGCAAAATGTTCTAAGATAAGGCTCACCTGTCCGGAAACCACCCCCAGCATGTGCATCTCCTGCTAATCGTGAGTGGTGGTGGGAAATATTAATGAAGGATCCAACGACGATCGGATGCGGTCACATCCGGAGGACTGACCGAAAATAGTTAAAACATGTCCGCATTTGGACAGAAATGTCGCGCAAAAGCCTTGCAAGGGCAGAAGTCAAGTATTGTAAAGTAATTACAGGCCCAGCCATTAGCTGACTGAGTGGCTTCGGCGGGAATCGGCGACGACGAAGAAGTTGAAGTGCATGTTTGGCAGCTGTCACTCGCCGTCAATAGATATCTCAGTCGGCACAGCTCGGCACTAGAAGTTGGCAGACATCGTCCTTGCGCTGACTCGGAGTTTTGGTCGAGTTTGTGCTTTATCAGCAGGGCATAGCTGTACGTATTGATGGTTGTGCTGATCATGATCAAGTTCGGCCGTTACGGGTCACTGAACTTATGTTCATAATTGTGCAGCATTCGTGCCAAGGCTACACAGCAGATGGGCGAGCTCGAAGAAGGAGTTGAAAATGCCCCTCAGGACAGCAACGTTGCGTCGTTGGTTTCGTCCGTTGAACAATTGGAGCACATGGATACCGAAAATACGGTTTCGGCTGATGTGATCATGAATTTGGGTAAACACTCGGAATATGGGCAAATTGGTACGTGAAAACAGTCTTCAAGTATGCTGTTGGTCTTATGATACGCTGTTATAGTTGGTGCGGTTGAAAGTGAACGGAGGACTGCAGAGGAAATTGAAGAGCGAGCGCACAGTGATATGTCGCTATCTGAACACTCACTCGAGGGGCAGAAGGTACTCGTAAATGGTGAGCACCGATGTCCAATCATATTTTCCACGTCAGTTGATATAAGCATGCTACGAGAAGCAGTCTCGGACCCCTTTGCCATCAGCATCCTGGTCTTGATCGATGGCCGGATACAAGATGCAGAAGGAAGTCGAATTGGGGTCACAGTCAGCCTGGGTCAGACGCTGGGTTCCTTCAAGGAGCTTCTATTAAATGAACATTCCTTTC
>KV417548.1:115041-249098 GCA_001630335.1 Athelia psychrophila | reverse complement strand
AATAATGTACGCGGCGTATTGTTTATCTAAACTACATATACAGTTATGTTAATGATTTAAATCTTAGTCAGCGGTTGGTAGACAATTGGATCTGAGACCTCCCGAACAAACCACCTTGTCTCTTAGGTAGTGTACCGCTAATGTCTCCTTTTCGTTGTACTAGAAACAGGTTAAAGGAAGTAGTGCAGTGTTGGAAGGGTGAGTGAACGAGTAAAAGTTGGTTCGTGACCCAGGCCTACTTAGCGACCAGTATTATGAGAAGTCTCGACAAACTTATGCGACACGTCTTTGTGCAGTTTGGAGTCTAGTATGCTCCCCAGCTACGACTCCGAATGGACAAACCAGTGCTAGATAAAGCCATGCTGAGACAACGCGTTCGAGGTCGTAGGCAGTGGGGGTAACTAAGCGAGGAGGGTAAGCGAGTAAAACTTTCAAGGCTGTCAAAGTAGCCGAAACATAAGCCCGTCGTTGTGCTCCGCCGATAGTGTGAAGTCCGATGGAACTAACCCATTGATAATCAATGGAAACTGGGTGGCTATTTTATACGATTATCAATGGTACAACCCACTCCCTGGGTCCAGACTTAAACCAGGACCCTCAGCCCAGGAACCCGGATGTCCGTTTCAGACTAAAACGACTCAGGGCTAGTCCAGTCTCCCCACTGCGTCCAGGACAGACTTTCCCACCGTCGCGGCGGAAACGGCGAGTTTCAGACTCCGTCAACGTACTCACGGTCGCCGCTTCGACACCTGTATCTGGCGCGTCACACCATATACTGAACCGCTACAGCCCTCTCATTAGCCCCTGGTACCCCTTCGGAGACGAACGATCGAGACGATTAACTCCCTTGCCACACCACCCTTTTGGGACCTCTATTAGGAGCGTGTGCAGATTTATGTATTAGAGCTGCGCGAGCCGCTGACGACGGTTGTGCGGAATCATGCACAACGCGCGAACACGGAGGAGAAACGACAGGCAGCCTCCCAGAGCTCACCATCTTTCTTCGTCTATAGCCTACACGGCTTCTACCCCTCCACAGAAGTTTTCATTAACCACGTTTCGCTAGTAAACAACTGCCGGCACTTGCCGTTACGAGACTTCGAAGTGACCCCGCCTCCGACGAGCTTATTTAAAGCTCTGCTCCCTATCGACCGCTGGTCAGCACGGGCTCAGCCACGTACGTACAGGACTTTATAACCAGGTTTAGAGCCCTATACACGCTAGGTAAAGCTTTTCACACTTTCCCTTCCTTCTTCCTATTCGCTTTACGAACGACATATGCGGCTCAAAATATTTCGGACGATGTCGTCGTCGCCAACATCCGTCTAACCGCCACAGTGCGGTGTCGGACTAGTGGCCAACCCGTGTCGACTGTTATGGCGATCCGCTCATTGAAGGTAGGTAACTACGTCGATTTGTGGGTTTGTTGGACTTGCTAAACTTAGTACTATGAGTTCAGGTACTTGGAGCGCCTTAAGCTTGAACCGACGACGTGACGGTGGCCAGGAGGCGCCGGGCCCATAATTATTACTGGCCATGCTTTAAGCTCAGCTCAGACTAGAGGAGGACTAGCGACGAAAGGAGCTGGCGGCGGTACTCGTGGGCAGAGAGCTGAGGGAGTCTGATACTCTCGGACGATCTGTTCATACTGTGCACCTACAAACTGACGCTACCACAAGAAACCAGACCTCTAGTGAGGTATCTGCCCCGCTAAGTCCACGAGCTATAGGAGGCTTTGGCTTCACTCAAGCGCTAGCACTGTACGCAGCCCCGGCGCGAACTGCACATGCACCGCCCCTTCTCTTCTTTCAGTATAAACACTGCTTGTTACGTAGCTTCAGCGCTTTCTGCATGTTCTTCTTCAAGCTACTAGACCCGCACCTCCGCGTACAGCACTCATTTGCGCCAGGGAGGAACAGACAGGCTTAGTGTCTAACTTTAGCCACCTAGCTTCCTGCTCTAGATGCCAAGACGTAAGCGTCGCCGTCAAATGTAGAGAAGTCAATACTTCGACGGGTTTCTGTTCTTCCACATACACTAGCCGTACCGCCCCTAACTCCTTCTCGAGCGGCTACTCCCGCAGAGGAAGTAGCCGCCTTGCCACTCGTGGTTGGATGTGGTTGCGGTAAGGGGGCGGGTTGTGTCGACTAGTTTTGCCGTCCTAGGGCGTCTGACGTGGGAGCGGAGTAAGAGTGAGCGGTTGAAGTGGGACCTGGGGTGGCAGCTCGCGGCAGGACACACCCGAGCTGTGCTTCCACTTGATGTGATCCATGAGGTTCCGGAAGGTCATGGAGTGCGCGTTGGGGCCGACGCGTAAGGAGCGCTGGTTGCTCCTGTCGTGGAAGGGGAGCAGGTTGCCCGAGGAGGGACCGCGCCCGCGGTAGTCGCGTGGTGAAGCCATGCGCGAGCTGGCGCTGGGCCACAGGTAGCCGTTCGGACGCTCGTGCTACGACCTAACATAGTTCCGGTTCACGCAGGAAACGAAGAACAGAACCTCCGTCACCGTTCCTACACCGACTACCCTGTGTCCCATGGTAAGCTGGGCTTCGCCTGCTAATACCACCCCCTATCCAACTTGTGCCTATAGAACAAGCCCTTCTTGCCGCCCGATCGCTGGGAGGACCAAGAGTGTCCATGCACCTAAAACCTACCAACTTCGGGAAGACTGGCCAAGATACGGGTATCCTTAGTGGGTTCTCCTCTTGTAGTGCCCAGGTTTGCGCAGGAGGTAGCACGGGCTGATGCACTGAAGCAGGTAGCCGCTGAACGCGCGACAGAGGTCCTGTAGCCGCATTCGTCATTCGTTGTCGTCGTCTGTGAGGTTCTACAACCTTCTCATGTTCAATAAACTCCCGTCGTAATCTTACATGTGTAATCTCGGAAAATAACACAGAAAAAGAGGTAGCACTGAACTCTTAGTGAGCTGACCGGACGGTTCCTGCGAGGGTTAGGTTTCGCTACCCCTTGCGCGGGCAGGTTCTGGATCCCGTCGCGCCTCTTAACAAGTGCAACATCCAGCGTCTATCCCCCGCGACTCCACCCGTCAGAGGGCTAGCCGAAGGGGGTTTTCCCTAGAGGCCCCGGCTAGCCGCCGTTGAGTAGCAGCAGCGGTAAGGAGGCCGGGCCCTAAGGGAATGGCGGGTGGTGGTCATACAGTCTGGTTCAAGGGAACAGAAGGGATGTCAAGGACGGAGATGTCCGGGTGCTCAAGGCGTCGGACGGCCGACCGAAGCTTATAGTTGTGCTTTAGAGTCTTCGAAGGTTGTGCTGGCGAAAACTGTGCCCCCAGCTACGGTCTCTAGAACCTGCAACACACCATACGCCAGACTTTCCCCGAACCCCTGGTGCAGGCCCCCATGTTGCCCGTGTATAGTATCCTTCTTGACTTCTATATAACCATTCTCTATCAAAAGACAACATAGACAACGTTATAAATAGTTTAGACGCGTCACCCCGAACGACTTCCTGTCTCCGAAACAAGGAAGAAAGCGATTTTCGCACCATGTGCTCGGCGCTTTGCCGTAGTTAAATACAAGATACGTAGTACCGCTGAAGCTACCGATAGCGAAAAAGTATGCTACCCAAGGGAGCCACTCGGAGTTAACACTTTACTACCGTCAGAAAAGAATGATAGTTGTCGCGAGGCGGAAGCATAAGTATTTGAAGAGGGTCTTACTGGAAGACCTCGTTAAAGTACCCTTTTGCCAGCGCGAACTAGGTTTGGTGTTCGCGTCGGGCAAGGGACGAGGTAAGGACTAGGTCCTCTACGCATGTTCTCCTAAATTGGGAACCATGTGGCTGGCTAGTTGGGGGTCAGGTGATAGAGGGTGAATATGACTACAACTGTTGCCACCTCCGCTGCCTCACCGTCCGAAACCTCCACGTTAACTATGGCTCCAGCCCTCACCACCATACCGCCCTGGCCCACCTTGCCGCCCTGGCCCACCTTCACCACCTCACCACCCAAGATCATCGCCTGGGTGTAGGTGTCCTCATTTAGTCGTTATAGAGCAAGAGCCGTTAGGAAAAGTCCTAGGTCTTGACGAGCTTAGGTACGCGGCAGTCACCGTTGTCGAGGGCTTAACCTTTAGACGTTGTCAACTTCCTAACTGGACCCTTCCGTGTCGCCTTCTCTTGCGCTCCGTTATGCAGCTAGAACAACCGCAGTCAGGAGGGATTGAGTTTTTTTTTGACATCGTGTAGTGTCCAGGCTTGCGCAGGGGGCGGGCCGATGCACTGAAGCAGGTAGCCGCTGAACGCGACAGAGGTCCTGTAGCCGCGTTCGTCATTCGTTGTCGTCGTCTGTGAGGTTCTACAGCCTTCTCATATTCAATAAACTCCCGTCGTAATCTCACATGTGCAATCTCGGAAAATAACACAGAAAAAGAGGCAGCACTGAAGTCTTAGTGAGACGAGCCTGGCGTGTGGAAGGAGTCGATCGCTCATCTGGCGCGACTGCTGGTACCGGCGATCGCTCGGACAGTATATCGGCTTCTAGGGTGGCTTTCGCCCACAGTTACCGGTTCGGATGCAAGCGGTGTAGCGTACTCCCTACACTGATTGTAACTATTCGATTCCTTCTGACTGGACGGTTCCGGCGAGGGTTAGGTTTCGCTACCCCTTGCGCGGGCGGGTCCTGGGTTAGCGCCGTGGCTGCCACCTCATGTGTTAGCGAGAAAGACGACCACATAACCCAGATTCAGTGCACACCTTGTTCCAATCCCCTCGCACCTCTCTACAACACTTAACTCCCTTGATTGCTATCGAGTCGCTTATCTGCCCAGGTACACTCGGCATACTGGTCTCTTGCGCTCAGCGAACGTTTCCACCCATATGGTTACCGTATACGCCCCCACTTTTAACAGTCGTCTCTGTCCTACGTGCGGTCTTCCATGCACACGTGCCTTACTGACGCCACCACCTCACTCGTGTAGCGCAAAGTACTATCTCCGGTATGTGTGGAGTCGTGGCCGCGCGGCTTTTCTTGTTACTATCGCACATACCGTTTGCTCGGGCGCTTGCAGCGATCGGTACGTAAGAAGTGAAAGACGTCTGCGTAGTCAGTCCTGCCTTGCATCTGTAGTCTTTTCGGATTTGAATGGTTACTGTGTTGGTTCAGTCTTTGCAGGTGAAATTTACAAGACTGCGACAGCCTCCTGAGCGAATGGATAATCCGTGTACCCGGTTGGTGTCCAATCCCTCGGGGTATAATATGTTGCCCGATTCGATTTGGTCAAGGGCAAATTCTCTTTCAACCGCCTCACAAGGTCAGGCTATAATTGCTGTTAGAAATCTCTATAAGACTGGGGTAATAGAGTGCTTACGTTCGAAATGAACAATCGGCCGTAAGCCACGAGCTGTCCTGTCTTCTGCGCCACGTCCAGCCCCAGCTCCCGGTCATATCCACCGGCGGTGATGAGCGGCCTGGGTGCCCAGAGAGCGTGCAGCGCATCGCGCTCCTTCAGCAGATTGACTGAAACGGTCTCGCGGTCAACGACTCCGTCGACGCGAGCCTCCAGTATATGCAGATAGGCAAAGTCGGGGTAGAGATCGCGGATGGTGCTGATGAGATGTGTGAACTGAGGCCCCGGGTTTGTCATCCCCATACCTGCAGTGCCGTTATTTAGCGAGATAAAATGGAAGGACGCTCAAAATTAGGATGACGAACCTTGGAATGTGCTCCATGGGCTGATGCGCAGGGCAGTCTTCTTCTCACCGACAGCATCTACGATAGCCTTGATGACCTCAAGCGTAAAGCGAGAGCGGTTCTCTACCGAGCCACCATATTTATCGGTGCGGTTATTGGACACGTCTTGGAGGAACTGATCCACGAGATAGCCATTGGCGCCGTGGATCTCGACTCCGTCGAATCCGGCCTTGTGGACTGCGTTAGACGCAGCCGTGGCGTAGAGTGAGACGAATTCTTGGATCTCTCCCACTGTCATGGCACGAGGGGCAGAATTTTTTCCTGTAAGGGCGGATACAACGGGGATGGTGGATGCGGCGATGTACTCGTTGCTCGCGTTTTCCCGCTGGATCTCCGCTGGATCAGCGGTGCGGCCCAGGGCCCATAGTTGCAGGTAGACGAAGGATCCTTTGGCGTGAACGGCATCTGCCACCTAATCAATCAAGAGTCAGTTTATTTCGATAAGCAAAGAGTTGCGATGAATTCAGGCTTACCTTCTTCCAGCCTGCTATTTGCTCGTCGGAGTAAATACCCGGTACACCAAAATACCCGCCGGCCTTCTCGCCGATGAGGGTGGCCTCTGTGATTAGCAGGGTTCCGGGGGCCACAGAACGTTGGGAATAATATTCGGCGGCGTATGGGCCGGGAGCATGCGTCTCCGTAGCGCGGAATCGGCTGCAGATTTCAAAGTAGCGTCAGGATTCTATCCAAGGTTTGTTGAGTCGTTATAGCGGAGCACTCACGTCAATGGGGCCATGACCACTCGATTGCCCAGGGTGATATCCCCAATCTGGATAGGTTCAAAGAGCTTTTGGGAGGACGAAGACATCAATGCTGATATGTGTGGTTAGGATGTTGATGTTAGTGTAGATATTGAATTTGTGTTTGTGCTGGGAAACTCTGGTACCAGCGACTGGCTTTTATACATGTTTGCGCCTAGCATACTAGCTTAAGGACCTTTGTTTGCAAAGATGATAAATCCAGATGGAAATGTACCCAAAGCGGCCAGATGCGTCCCAGGAATTGGGTAACCGCTGACTGAAAGGTTTCCGAGTCGGTGGTCGGCGATGACGAAGAAATTGGATTCGCCGATTCGGATAACCGCCGGCAGTGAGCACATCTCTCGGCACTCGGGCATCATGCATCATCCGCGCAATGAATTCTGACTGAGTTCGCGTTTTCTCTAGCCCTACACGACTCGTACCTCGTTATCTGTAGAGCCTGTTGGTAAGGACATCGGCATTATGATTTAGCAGGTCCAAACACTGACCTACGTGTTGACAAGTACTGTACGCCATCGACCGTAGGTTCACAAAATCTGAAAATTTCTCGTCCGGGGAAGCCGATAAATTTTCTTTCGATTTAAGGCGATTTAAAACGAGGTAAAATTTAGGTGGACGTGATGCGTGACTGAACCTACGGTCGATGGCGTACAGTATCGCGTCGCGTCTTGAGCAGCTGACTGATCATGAAAGGCATCCGAGTCGGTGCGTCGGGCGATGACGAAGAAGGCTGGTCTGACACTCGTCAATATTAATGCCGAGAAGTCTCTCGGCATTCGGGACTCGGGAGTCGGGGTCAGGCGTCGTCGTTACTCGTCGTTTGCAATGTATTTTGACCAAGTTTTGACTGAGTTCGTTGCTTTCTCAGCCGGGAAGCCTTCTTCTCTCTCTCCAGAGGGACCGGCGACACTGGCAGGAGAAGTCAAGTGTTGCAAAGTACAGGCCCACTTCTCACAGGCATTTAGGTTATGCGACGCCGTTCCGCCGAATTGCAAGACAGTTCGAATTCGAGGGTACTGATCATCGTCTAATAGATAGAGGGGGATGATTGGGTGAAGCGCCGGGGCCGCCAGCGTAAGATGGGCAGCGTACCTTCTGATTGACCTTATGCAGCAATAGTGCCGAGGCTACACAGCAGTTGGGCGAGCTAGGAACCAAGGAAGTTGAAAATCACCTACTCCCTCAGAATAGCGACGCTGCTTCGTTGGTATCTTCCGCTGAACAAATGAAAAAAATGGATACCGGAAATACGGCTTCCGCTGATGCGATCATGGATTTGGGTGAACACTCGGAATCTACGGTATTTGGTAGGTCAAAACGGTCTTCAAGTGTGCTGCTGCTCTTATGATAAGCAGTTAAAGTTGGTGCGGCTGAACACGAACGGAGGATTCCCGGGGAAGTTGAAGTGCGAGAGGAAATTGTCAGTGATATGCCGCTGGAAGCCAACGATGTCTCCTGCATAGGTGGGTGCGATCATCTTGTGCGAACATTGCGATTCGACGCTGATCATGGCAACATGGCGCAGTGCCGTCATCGAAGGTGCCAACGATTGCACTCGAACTCGCGCGAGAGGACGGGGATGAGGTGGACACGCCACTGGAGATGCGGGACGATAAGACTATCGCTATATACTCGCCCGAGGTGCAGACGGTACTCGTGAATGGTGAGAACCGATGTTCAATTGTATGCTCCACGCCAGTTGATATGAACATTTCATGGGAAGCAGTCTCGGAATCCTCTGTCATCGGCATCCTGGTCTCGATCGATGGCCGGATACAAGATGCAGAAGGAAGTCGCATTGGGGTCACAGTCAGCCTGGGTCAGACGCTGGGTTCCTTCAAGGAGCTTCTATTAAATGAACATTCCTTTCGTTGCGCCGAGCATTCTCTTATCCTCATCGGCTGCGAGCTCAAGGATGACGAACAGACGCTGGGAGATCTTGGTTTCGTAGAGGGGTGCACTGTCCATGCTGGTAAACAACCTTCCTATCCTGTCTCCCTCGCTTAGCACGCTCAATCTATGGCCTATAGTTACGGCGGTACACCTCTCCGTGGCAACACTAGCAGGCAAAAAATATAAATTTACCCTCAAGACGACCGCGCTCATCTCAGAGATCCGGAAACTGCTGTGCGAGGTAGATGCGGGCGCGGGAGACCAGGATGACTACGCGTTCTCTTTGGATGGGGTGCACACGCTACCGGAGTCGCGCACGCTATGGGACCTCAACATATATTCAGGGACAACGTTCATTCTCAGTGGGTACCATTCCTTAAATGGTTACATGCATTATTGTTAATACTCTCTACAGAGCACGGCCGCCTCATCAGCCTTTCCATCCAATACTTCGGCCTCGCTTCTAATTTCCATGAACGCATGGGCACAAAACTCGATGACGAGATCTCCATCTACGTCAGTGTGAGTCTCGACGACCTCCGAGCGCGAATTCTAGGCATGGTGCCCTCTGCGGCTAAAGGGGTTTTTCAACCGCCAAACCAAGTCTACATATCCCACCGAGGCAAGCCATTGGACGGCACACGCACGATCAGGGACGAGCGTCTGGAGGGTGGGGACGTGGTGGATATCACTTTAATATTGCTTGATGGAAGGATTCCCGAGGAAGTTGAAGAGCAAAGGCAAACTGATAGTGAGATATCCCGCCTAGCCGGTGAGTCCCAAACAATCACAATCTCGTAGCTGGGTTTCTCAACAACACCGCTACCCATCTAAAGAGATTTTCTTAAACTTCGGTACCGTCTATTTCGCGCGTTTTGAGCGGCTGTGGGATCTCTCAGAGCTCGAGAAGGCCATTATGATGTTGCAGAAAGCCCTCGCGTTCACTCTAAAGGGCCACCCCAGCAAACCAACCCTTCTCACAAACCTCGGGACCAGCTATTCCGCTCGCTTTAGGCGGCGGGGCGATCTCAACGATCTCGAGAATGCGATTAAAATGCAGCAGCAAGCCCTCGCGCTCATCCCGAATGGCCACCCCGACCAGCCAACTTGTTTCTCAACCCTCGGCAGCGGCTATTCCGCTCGCTTTGGGCAGCTGGGGAATCTCGCCGATCTCGAGAATGCGATTATGATGCAGCAACAAGCCCTCACGCTCGCGCCAGATGGCCACCCCGGCAAACCAAGTTGTTTCTCAAACCTCGGAACCAGCTATTCACACCGCTTTGACCGGCTAGGGGATCTTGACGACCTCGAGAATGCGATTACGATGCAGCAGCAAGCCATCGCGCTCACTCCGGATGGTCACTCCAGCAAACCAACTCGTCTCTCAAACCTTGGTACCGACTATTCCGCTCGCTTTGGGCAACTGGGGGATCTCGCTGATCTCGAGAATTCGATTATAATGCAGCAGCAAGCTCTCGCACTGACTCCGGATGGTCACTCCACCAAACCAACTCGTCTCTCAAACCTCGGCACTGACTATTCCGCTCGCTTTGACCAGCTGGGGGATCTCGCTGATCTCGAAAGTGCAATTACAATGCAGCAGCAAGCCCTCGCGCTCACTCCGAATAACCACCCCATAAAACCAATGCGCCTCTCAAATCTCAGTGCCAGTTATTCCGATCGCTTTGACCGGCTGGGGGATCTCGCCGATCTCGAGAATGCAATTGCAATGCAGCAGCAAGCCCTCGTGCTTACTCCGGACGGCCACCCTGACCGACAAACTAGCCTCTCAAATCTCAGTACCAGCTATTTCGGTCGCTTTGACCGGTTGGGGGATCTCGCCGATTTCGAAAATGCAATTACAATGCAGCAGCAAGTCTTCGCTCTCACTCTGGATGGCCACCAGGACCAACCAACTAGCCTTTCAAATCTCAGTACCAGCTATTCCGATCGCTTTGACCGGCTGGGGGATCTCGCTGATCTCGAAAGTGCAATTACAACGCAGGAGCAAGCCCTCGCGCTCACTCCGGATGGCCACCCCGGCAAACCAACTCGCCTCTTAAATCTCAGTGCCTGCTATTCCGATCGCTTTGACCGGCTGGGGGATCTCGCCGATCTCGAGAGTGCAATTACAATCCAGCAGCAAGCCCTTGTGCTCACCCCAGACGGCCACCCGGACCAGCCAAGTTGTTTCTCAATCCTCGGTACCAGCTATTCCGCTCGCTTAGAGCGGCTTGGTGATCTTGCTGATCTCGAGAATGCGATCGCGATGCGGCAGCAAGCCCTTGCGCTCACTCCGGAGGGCCACCCTAGCAAACCAACTCGCCTCTCAAGTCTCAGTGCCAGCTATTCCGTTCGCTTTAGGCGGCTGGGGGATCTCGATGATCTCGAGAAGGCCATCATGACGACGAAGTTGGCTGCACAATCACAGGGGGCATCTCCCCGTGATTTGCTGCATGCATCCCGACGTTGGGCAACCTTATCTTTAAGGTCAGGTGATATTACATCGGTGTTGCAGGCGCTTCGCGCAGCCATAGAAATACTTCCTGAAGTTGCGTGGCTGGGATTGGATATCGCTTCTCGACAAGATTGGTTCACGAAGGAGAAGCCGGAGGAACTGGGATGTATGGCAGCAACGTGTGCCATCCAGCTTGGCAGATTTGAGGAAGCAGTTGAGTTGGTGGATATGGCTCGCTCAGTATTTTGGCAACAGGCTTCGTCGGTGCGAAGTGGCCTGCAGGACCTAAAGGCTGAACAGCCAGAGCTGGCAGGGGAGCTGGAGACAGTGTCCCAGAAATTAGATATCAGCAGCTTTTCTGGCCTTTCTACCTCCGACGACAATACGCAGCTATACGAGCGTCGACTGGCAGCTCATCGGGGCCTAGTTCTGAAGCGGGAATCACTGATAAAGGAGATAAGGTCGCTTCCAGGGTTCGAATTCTTTCTCAAGCCGACCCCTTTCAATCGGCTCCGTGACGCTGCCGGCGCTGGACACGTCGTCATCATCAACATTAGCAAACTTGGAACCGACGCACTCATTTTTGACCGCACCAACCCAATTCGCCATGTACCATTGTCAAAAGTTGATGTCGCAAAGTCGTTCAAACACACCGCCGACATAGAGCTGCAGCACACCAGGGCTGATGACAAGCAAGATCAGGAGCGCTCCTTGACCCTTCCTGAGGTCCTGGATAAGATCGACGTCAACACCCTCAAATCAGGTGAAGAAACAGACCTTACCACCTCCGATGGTATAGTGCATCGGCAAGGAAGGGCTGATGTTACGGAGGATCGGCAGAGCTCCTTGGCTAGGCTACCTCGGGTCTGGGAACATATCCTCAAACCAATTTTCGCGGGACTCGGAATTCCCCTCCAGCGCAAAAAGGACCAAGTTCCTACCAATCGAATATTCTGGTATCTAACCGGCCCACTCACTGTCATCCCGATTCACGCCGCCGGGCCTATCAACAAACTCGTCGTGTCCTCATATGTCACCACCCTGAGCTCACTCGCTGAAGCACAGAAACGACAGAGCGAGGCTATCGGTGGGCCTCCGATGCTGCTTGCGATCAGCCAGCCCGACACTCCAAACCAATTACGTATCCCCCATGCCACAAACGAAGTCGACATTGTTATGCAAACAGTTTCAGCCGTGGGTTGGCCAGAAGAGAAATTACAGCGCTTTGACCGCGCCGATGCTACCATTGATCAAGTTTCCACCGCGCTGAACATGTGCTCTTGGATACATTTCGCCTGTCATGTAATGCAAGATACAAGGGACGGAATGGAGAGCGCATTCGTGTTACATAATGGAAGGCTAAAGCTATCCGTCATCGCCGCCAAACAACTCGCTTCCGCTCGATTTGCGTTCCTTTCGACATGCCAGTCAGCGTCTGGGCTGCAGGATTCTCCTGGAGAAGCCATCCATCTCTGTGCCGGAATGCAGTTTGCCGGATTTTCCAGCGTCATCGCCACAATGTGGAGCATTCAGGATAAAGATGCCCCCGTCATCGCCAAACACACCTATGGCTACCTCCTGCGGAACGGGCTGGACAAGGTTGACCTCACCGAAGCAGCCGCTGCATTGAATTACGCTGTATCGCAACTCCGAGAAGACACAACCGTGACAATGGAAAGATGGGCGCCATTCGTGTATTATGGCGTTTGATGAGCTTGGCAAGTGATTTTGCTCTTGCATGTACGATCCGGATCACATTTACGAGGGCATCTTGCAGTACCTCGCATATAGTGTTGTGTAGGATGTCGTCGTGCAAAGGTCGAAATTGAAATAGTATGACAGAATAAGTAAAGACAGACATTACTTTTGCATTACTTTGTGACATATTTTCGCCCAAACCCCTTTAGATTGCTATTTTAAGTCTAATTTTGAACCTATTCCTATTGGACGCTCGTCCCAGGTGTCAGCTGTGCCCGACCGGTGATCAGGCTGTGGCGTGACGCCGCCAATCTGCCTACAACCACCGCTGCTGTAGCAGGCTTTATAACACTCGGCGTATACAGCAAGCAGTTCGCTTATCTTTCCTCCTTCCCTTTCACACTTTTCGAAATGGATCACACATATCCCGAGGTTTGGACCAATATTTCAGGACATGCATGCACCGACTCCGGCGCGACGGGCCGCCAGCTATCCCTCGTCTCGAAATTTATTCGAGCAGCCTCCGCCCCAGTGAAGCTTCAGAGCATTGCCGTTCACGGCCGTCAACAAATAATCGCTTTTCACCGGCTACTTTTGCAGACACCTCCCCATCTTCGGCACATCCGATATCTTTTTCTCTCTACCGACCGTCCGATGGACAGTGAAGAGGAGGAACAATTGCGCAGCGCGTGCCAAGGCGTGTTGGCAGCAGTCGCAGATTCTGTCGAGATTCTGTATTCAGACGTGTGCGAGGATTATCTCGAGGATTTTCCCGCCACACCGTTCCCTCGATTGGCAGAGCTTGCAAGCAACGGCTTCCCCATGGTCCCGCCGGATTACCCTCTCGACAGCGACGAGCCAAATGCCACACCGTCCAGCCCGTGCCCACAGCTTCGCCACTGGCATCTGATGGAGCTGCCGGAGATGGTGGGGGGCCAAGGCGGCGTTGCCACCATATGCGCCACAGCACCTGCAATCACCCATCTGCGCTTTTCGGGTCTTCAGCAGGAACCCCACTTCGCCTCTGATCTGGAAGCTGGACTGCCCGAAACCACTCAGTTTGTATACGTGAAGCCGGCAGGCCCCCTTGCGCCGGGAGGGAGGTGTGGGACTGCGAGAAGATCTTATAGCAGTCTCATGGGCGGGCTGCAGAGGCTCAATTTAGCTGATAGCCGCCTCGTGTTGCTCCCCGTATACAAGGCCGATGAAACTGTCGGAACTTTCCTAATGAGTGAATGGGAGGAGCGAATCGATGGAGGCGACGGATGCTGGACCTTGCGCGACAGAGTCTTGGCAGAAACAATCGCTCTGCCGTAGCCGAAAAGGTGGGCCTCAGCGTCATTAGCGCCTCTCATATCATATTATCAGAGATTTACTGTGTGTCTATATAGCGTATTGCAGTGGCTTTGAAGAGCACGTTACAGCATTCCCGCCCACTTGATCCCTCGCAACCAAGCACTGTCGAAGGAAACTGGACAAAGTTGCCGTTCTTTTATCGCTGTGTGATAGGCCCACTGCTCTACCAACATGGCCCTCCAGGATCTAGGTCAACAGACGGCTGGCGACCGATTCTCAATTTAGTGGTTGTATCGACATGCATCAAATCGATTTATTAAGCAGCGCATGTACTAATCGAATGGTCACTTTGTATAACAATATATGATACTAGGATTGGTTCAGTCCAGCAGTTTGCAGGCGCAATTTACAAGACCGCAATGGCCACCCCCTGCTGCGCGAAAGGATAGTCCGTGTATCCCATCGGTGTCCCATCCCTCGGGGTATAATATGTGTCCCGATTCGATTTGGTCAAGGGCAGATTCTCCTTCAGCCGCCGCACAAGGTCCGGCTATAAATCATAATGTTTGTTAGAAATCTCGATAAGACTCGGGTAATAAGAAATAAGAGCTTACGTTCGAGATAAACAGCCGTCCGTACGCCACGAGCTGTCCCGTCCGCTGTGCCACGTCCAGCCCCAACTCCCGGGTATACCCACCCGCGCTAATAAGCGGCTTGGGCGCCCAGAGGCCGTACAGCGCATCGCGCTCCTTCAGCTGATTAGCTGGGATGGCCTCGCGGTCGGTGTATCCGTCCACACGCGGCTCCACCACATGCAGATAGGCAAAATCGGGGTAGAGATCGCGGATGGTGTTGATGAGATGTGTGAACTGAGGCACCGGGTTTGCCATTCCCATATCTGCAAAATCAACAACGTGGTTTAGTGAGACAAAAAGGGCGGACGCTTAGAGTTAGGGTGACGGACCTTGGACTTTGCTGAATGGGCTGAGGCGCAGGGCGGTCTTCTTCGCGCCGACAGCGCCTACGACAGCCTTGAGGACCTCGAGTGCAAAGCGAGCGCGGTTCTCTACTGAGCCGCCATAGTTGTCGGTGCGGTCATTAGACACGTCTTGGAGGAACTGGTCCACGAGATAGCCGTTGGCGCCGTGGATCTCGACCCCGTCGAATCCGGCCTTGTGGACTGCGTTGGACGCAGCCGTGGCGTAGAGCGCGGCGAATTCTCCAATCTCTTCCACTGTCATGGCACGAGGCGCATCACCTGCGTGTCCCGTAAGGGGAATGGTCGATGCGGCGGTGTACTCGTTGTTCGCATTATCCCGCTTGATCTCTGCTGGATCGGCAGCGCGGCCCAGGGCCCATAGTTGCATGTAGATGAACGACCCATTGGCGTGGACGGCGTCCGCAACCTGCGGAGTCAAGCATCAGCCTACGCGATGAAGGGCTGCGGCGAATTCGGGCTAACCTTCTTCCAACCTGCTATCTGCGCGTCGGAGTAGATAGCCGGTACGCCACTATACCCACTGGCCTTCTCGCCGATGAAGGTGGCCTCGGAGATGAGCAGGGTGCCGGGGGCCCCAGAACGCTGAGAATAGTATTCGACGGCGTGGGGGCCGGGGACATGCGTCTCTGAGGCGCGGAATCGGCTGCAGGTTTCGAAGTGGGGTTAGGACTCAGGTGCTCAAGGCTCATTTGAGTCGTTATAGCGGGGCACTCACGTCAAAGGAGCCATGACCACCCGATTGCCCAGGGTGATATCACCGACTTGGATAGGTTCAAAGAGCTTTTGGGAGGATGAAGACATCGATGCGGATGCGGAGATTTGTGGTTAGAATATTGATGTTGGTGTTGAATCTGTGTTTGTGTTGGAGATACTCAGTGAATGCCTTTTATACATCTTCGCGCCTAACGTGAGAGTTTTTTATTTGGCAAGATGCATATGATAAATTTGGACGGAAATGTCTAGGCGGCCGGAGAGTAGCTGACTGAGTGGCATCAGTGGGAGTCGGGAAATGACCAAGAAGTTGAAGTGCAGCTGTCACTCGGTGTCAATAGCTATCTCAGCACCTCGGCGCAGCTCGGCACTCAGGCATCGACTCGGAGTTTTGACTGGGTTCGTACTTACTTTAACAGCAAGGAAATCTTCCTCCCTCTCTCTCCAGAGGTACCAGTGATACTGGCAGGCGAAGTCAAGTATTGGAAACAACATGCCCGCTTCTGGCGGGGATCCAACTGACGCCGGCGTCTCCCAATTGCAAGACAGCTTGAATTCGAGAGTGCCAATCATTGAAGGGGATGATCAGGTGAACCACCGACTGCCAGCGTAAGGTGACCAGTTACGCTGTATCACGACTTCGAAGTTTGAGGAGATCCAACCGTGCGCGTGAAGATGGAAAGATGGGCTACCATGGTATTTGATGAGCTTGGTAGGTGCTTTTGACATGGCGACGGATTTTCGGGGAACAGAGCATGCTGGCAAATGGCACAAAGCTGAGGATGGCAGACAGAAGCTTAAGGTCGTGGCTGTGAACGGCGCGGGGCAGAGGGCATGCAGGACGACACCCAGGATGTATGCTGCCGTCGTGCCTATGCAGCCGGTGGCCATGGTGGTCAGGGCGATTGCATGTGCAATGTAGGATTGTGCGTGCAAGGGTGGAGAGCGGGGCGTTGTCCTGTGTGGTGGTGCGTATGCATCTGTCGCCGTGTGCGTGCAAAGGTCAGAGTTGAAACGACATGACAGAATAGGTAAAGACAGACATTGCTATTGTGGTCCTTGGCTAGCACTCCTATCTTTAGAGTGGTGAGAGGAACGGCCGGTAAACAGAGAGAGAATTTGAAATTTAAATGTTTCCTATTACTAGTGACTGCACGCCCGGCCACCATCCGCGCCGCATACACACCTAACAGAAGGAAGGAGGAGGAAGCTAGGGAGGAGGTGGTGAGGGAAGGAATGGCCGACAACATCGACGACGACCGTCGACGCGTCGCCCCAATCCCGGCCCGGGAGATCCCTTTTCGGGGAAGCCCCTGGTCTGGTTTGATGGGGTCCTTGATTGGGGCGGGCCCGAGACTTTGTGCCTCAGCGCCCCCTATCTACAAGCTACTGTAGTAGCAGGCTGTGTTATAAGGCTCGTATACAGCAAGCAACTCGCTTATCTTGCTTGCTTCCCTCTCATCACACTTTTTGGAATGGATCGCACTCCTCTCGAGATTTGGACCAAGATCTTAGGACATGCATGCATTGATTCAAGCACGACTGATCACCAGTTACTATCCCTCATCTCGAGATTTATTCGCGAAGCCTCCGCCCTAGTGAAGCTTCAGAGCATTTCCGTTCATGGCCGTCGACAAATAATCGCCTTTCACCAACTACTTTCGCAGACGCCTCCCCATCTTCGGCGCATCCGATATCTTTTTCTCTCTACCGCACCACTTCCTCCGACTAGCCGTGGCCCAGCACATTTCGTGCCTCGAGACCCTCCGATGGACAGCGAAGAGGCTAAACAATTTCGCAGTGCGTGCCGAGGCGTGTTGGCAGCAGTCGCAGAGTGCGTCGAAATTCTCTACCTAGACTTGCGTGCGACTCGGCTCAAGTATATGCCCACCACACCATTCCCTCAATTGGTGGAGCTGGCAAGCAATGGCTTCCCCATAGTCCCCGATTACTCTCACACCATTTCTGGGCCAAGTAACGCCCCACGCGGTCCGTGCCCGCAGCTTCGCCGCTGGCATCTCATGCAACTGCCTCGGGTGTTGAGGGGCCAAGGCGGCGTTGCCACCATATGTACCACAGCACCTGCGATCACCCATCTACGCTTTTCGGGTCTTCAGCGGGAATCACACTTCGCCTCTGATCTGAAAGTTGGACTGCCCGAAACTATTCATTATGTATACGTGAAGCCGGAAAGGCCTCTTGGGCGGGGAAGGAAGGGTGGGACTGCGAGAATATCCTATATCAGGCTCATGGACGGGCTGAAGGGGCTTAATTTGACTGATAGCCGCCTCGTGTTGCTGCCCGAATACAAGGCCGACGAAGCTGTCGGAACTTTCATAATGAGCAAATGGGAGGAGCGGATCAATGGGGGTGACGGATGCTGGAGCTTGCGAGAAAGAGTCTTGACCGAAATAGCTCGTGACCAAACAGGTGAGTCTCAGCGTAGAGTCCCTCATATTATTAGATATTTTATGTGTGTCTACGCAACGTATAACAGCAGTTCTGAAGAGTGCGATGACTAGCGATCCGTCCAGTGCTCTGTTGGAAATGAGCAAGTGAGCGGGAAGGCTGTAAAGTGACGAAGGAAATTGGACAAAGATTTTAATGTTGCTGTTCCCTTACCGTAGTCGCCAACATTTTGATGGCCTCATTGTTCCACCGAAAAGGCCTCCCAGGGTTTAGGTCAACAAATGGCTGGCGATTGATTCTCAATTTAGTGGTTATATCGACGTGTGCATCAAATCCGATATTTATTCAGCTGTAAATGCGCTATTGGAATGGTCGCTGCAAAACAATATCTGATGATATTAACTTGGTTCAGTCCAACGGTTTGCAGGTGCAATTTGCAAGACCGCAACAGCCTGCCGAGCGAAATGATAATCCGTGCACCCCGTTGGTGTCCAATCCCTCGGGGAATAATATGTTGTCCGGTTCCCCTTGTCCAAGGGCAAATTCTCTTTCCACCGCCCCACAATGTCCGGCTATAATTTATGTTAGAAAAATCGATAAGACCCGGGTAATAATAAAAGCTTACGTTCGAAATGAACAACCGACCGTAAGCTACGAGCTGTCCTGCCCTGCCAGGGGCTCGTCCTTGCACTGGGTTTTTACTACGTACCTGCGTTCTCGGCCGGGAAAACATTCTGGCAGTCATTTATTCATCAGATGATCCTATTTTATCATTACATTCCTTTCCACTTCTTTGAGATAATCGGCGTTGGACAATCGCGGCAGGTAGTTGCGGTTGAGTTGCGGTTAAAAGGCTCTGCAACCGTTTATATAGCGAGTCTGTCGAAAGCTGATTGTATTTCTGCGATAAATTTCAGTGACCCGGGCGGTCAACAGGCGGTTGTATATCTGGAAGGAATTCGAGAGCTAACGTTGTTCGGAGTCCTTTGTCGAGGTTGTATTATTGTAACAATGAAAGTCTCTACAAAGTCCGAACCAAATCCACAGCGTCCTTGATCGTGTGCTCGCCATCTACTCCCGTCTTCGTACCTCCAGTATCTGTCCAATATTATCATCTCAGGCATCTTAGAATCCTACTTCCCGTCACGATTAAGTAGAGTCTTGTTGACAGGAGACTGAAACAAACCCGCGCTGCACCTTATACCAGTTATAGCGACGCCATGGTGACCATGACAAGGCCGCCTACAGTGAGGCTACAGTCGCCATGACCCAATCATGCATCCTCTGGCAGTTGTTAACCCCCTTTGTCTCTTTCCTTTTCTCTCCCATCTTGACCAGCTGGCCGGTCCAATATCCCCCCTTCGTTATTCGTTAATAGGCACGCAGGACGTCCAACTTTCATTTATCTTAATATGCAGTCCACGAAGCATTCTTCTGGTCTCGACTTCTCCGATGGTCTTGGTAATATGTACCAGCATCCAGACATGCCTGCTTACACAGGCACGCAACCAAGCCATCTTCAGCGCAACAAAACCGAGCGCAGACGGTTGCAGGGCTTGCAGCGTACGCTGACCCACACCAGCGCATCGAGTCGCGAGAGCAACGCGCCCCGGTCCTGGCGCGAGAAGATTGCGCTGTGGTTGATCAACGAGGGCGGGAGGCAGATTTTCTTTGCGGTGTTCATCCTGCTCCATTTCCTTGTCGCGCTTTTTGGGTTCTTCAATTATCAGTTCAAGGACAATCTCACTGGCGCCCGTGCGGTCTTCGGCATCACATATCGTACGTCCCCTCATCCGCAATGCTGGGTGCAAAGATAATGACTGATTTTCCCATAGCTATTGCCCGGGCCGCCGCACTTGTGTTGCACATCGACGTAATTTTCATTCTCCTCCCCGTTTGCCGCAACTTCGTCTCTATGCTCCGACGGACTCCACTCGGCGACATCATCCCCTTCGACAAGAACATCACTCTCCACAAGGCCACCGCCTGGTCCATTGTCATCGGCACCATCATCCATATCGCCGCGCACATGGTCAACTTCTACCGCCTTGCCATGACAGACAACGCAACCACCGGCGCGCGCATCGTCGCATTCCTCGCAATCAACTTCACCACCGGCCCGGGAGCAACTGGGTGGGCAATGACCGCGATTCTTGCTGTGATGGTCTTTTTCGCGATGGAGAAGAGGCGACGTGCACGGTTCGAGGTGTTCTGGTACACCCATCACTTGTTCATTGTGTTCTTCTTGTTGTGGCAGTTCCACGGCATGTTTTGCATGATCCAGCCCGACAGGCCGCCGTACTGCTCCTTCAACACTATCGGTGTCTTCTGGGTACGTCTTCCCTCGCCGTCCATTCTTATTTGCGTAATCCTACTTACTCATCTATTTCGTTTAGCGCTACTGGCTCGTGGGCGGCATGATCTGGATATTTGAGCGCATCCTGCGCGAAGTCCGCTCCCGCCACCGCACCTACATCTCCAAGGTCATCCAACACCCCTCTAAAGTCATGGAGCTCCAAATCAAGAAAGAAAAGACCACGGCCCGCGCGGGGCAGTATATCTTCCTCTCGTGCCCCGAAATCTCGTACTTCCAATGGCACCCGTTCACCCTGACCAGCGCGCCCGAGGAGGACTACATCTCCGTGCACATCCGCGTCGTAGGCGACTTCACATCGGCTTTAGCAAAGGCCGTCGGATGCGACTTCGAATCCAAGGGCGAAAAGGAGGCGAGCGCAGCAGGCGGGAAGGTGGTTGGAACGGCGACGAACCCGCCTTTGAACCGGGTGCTGCCGCGGGTTATGGTAGATGGGCCCTTCGGGACCGCGAGTGAGGATTTCGACAAATTTGAGACGATCTTGCTTGTTGGAGCTGGAATTGGGGTTACGCCTTTCGCGTCGTGCGTGTCTTCTCTCTTATCTTGTAGCAACCCACCGACCGGCGCTGACTTTGGCGTGGACAGGATATTGAAGACGATTTGGTACCGGATGAACAACTTCAACAACGCGAAGCCCACGCGGCTCTCCAAGGTGTACTTCACGTGGGTCATCCGCGACTTTGGTGTCGCGGAGTGGTTCCATTCGCTGCTGCACGCCATCGAGGAGAAAGACACGGAGAACAGGATCGAGATCAACATCTATCTCACGGCGAAGATCAAGGAGGACGATATGAACAACATCATTGTGCGTGCCTGCTCCCTGTCATATGTCATTTCCCTTCGTCTGACATGATGTGTTATCCGCAGGTCCAAGATGTCGGCGCTGAGAAAGACGCCATCACCTCCCTCCGTGCGCCCACCCACTTCGGCCGACCGAACTGGGACCGTGTGTTCAGCTCCATCACCGAGAAGCATCCCGAGACGGACGTGGGCGTCGTAAGTGGCTTTCGTGTCTTCTGTCCCACTTCCCTGCTGATTCGCGTTGTTGCAGATGTTTTGCGGAGCTCCTGTTCTGGGCAAGACGCTGCACCAGAAATCGAACCAGTGGAGTAATCCGAAGGGGACAAGGTTCTTCTTTGGGAAGGGTAAGCAGCTCAAATCTGATCTGTCGAGCGCGATACTTATTGGGAAACCGTTGCTCTTTATAGAGAATTTCTGAGCAGGGCATACAGTATAGACGAAGGAGAGGTTGCTTTGTATGATTACAGGAGCTTGTAGTTTGCCATATTGATGATGTCATTTGGGATTCTGATTCGGGGAGATATAAGTATAAGTATCATCCATGTTGTAATGAAGTTGAAGCGAAGAAATGAGTAGTTCGGACCCGTAATTAGACAAGCTTGAAGAAAGCTGGCATAGACTCCCACATGGTCCTTCGGGTCTCTTCTGCAACTGCTGGCAGGCGAAAGCAGCAACCATGGCACAGGGGCGAGGCCCGCGCAGGCGGTATCTGCGCCTTGAATGCAGCAGGGAAGGCCTTCCATTCATTGACGGGATCGCACTGCAGGTCCAGCTGCTGCGCAATCTTCCCCCCGACAATATTCGTCCATAGCCGACTGGCTTCAGCGGCGCAGATGTTTCTTTCAGGGGCTGGAAATCCAGCCCCATGATTGGGGTTGTGGTTGTGGTTGAGAAGTACTGTCGCCGGACACATGCAGGACACCATTTGGTAGTTGCGAAGGGCGTTGAGGCCTATCATGAATCGTTCAAGGTCTACGAGAGATAATGGTGCGAAGTGGTGGCCGGAAATGGGTGTACCAATCTGCCAGACGCGGGTGCTCAAGTCGTAGAAGAGCGGCGTCAGGAGGTCGGCCCCTGCGTATCCGCAGTCGCGCAATAGAGCGATGACTGATGCAGGATGGACAACGAGGTCTTCTGCAACACTACCAGGCATGCGCAGGCGTCTGTATAGGTCTTCGACCTTGGCGTCGTGCTTTTCGAGAGTAATGGGCCATTCAGTCCGCAGTCGCTCGAGGATGGCGGCGCGGGGCCGTTGGACGTCATATTTTGTGCATATCCTCAGAAGACCGGCAATTCTGGGGAATGTCTCGACCGTGAGTACTTCTGCGTCCACATACCTGTAGGCGGTCAGATTCTGGGAATGTACGTGAACTGGTGGAGATGTGATGCTCACATTCCATCGTATAACATCTTCAGTAGACTCTCCATATCTTCTATGTCATCATTGGTGGCAAGGCATGCTATTCCGTCCAGCGTGTAGGTGTTTGCCGTGATTTCGTCCCGAAGGACAGTAGAGTGCTTGGCTAGAAGAGTGCGGTGGACACAGAAAAGGGTCTGATGGCATTGCAGCAGCATATTGCCGTCATCAAAGTAAAGTGTAGGGTGTTGAGTTAGTTCCTTTCTGATCGCCTCCTCAGCATCGATTTCGGCGCGAGGGCGTTTCCTGTCTTGGGTGTCCATGTTCATTAAAGACACGCACAGGGTCGAATATCCGCAGTTCACGAAGGTTGAACCGTCGTCTGGCGTAAGTGCAGTGTCTGACTAAGGAGACTAGTCCAGGCGCACTGAAGGAGACTGAGTGGAAGATGATCCAGAGCAGAAGCTTTTGCATACTGCCGTTTTCAGCTCGAAGCGGATTTGACCAAAAACCACCAAATTTGGCCTGATCACCCGTTCCCACCACGTCCATCTCGCATACACGATTTCTCGATGGTTAGCGCGTGAAACCACTTGCGGTCTCTTCGAGAATCAAAGTAGTGATATGCCCGCACAACGTGTGGTTCTTAGATTTTTAATATATGCTAATGCTGCTCCGCTGGACTGCCTGCTCCCAACGCGAGCTCAAATCAGTCCAAGTCCACTGTAACTTCAAATTCACACCACTTGCTACCTACGCCGTGGCATAAACAATTGCCTTACCTTGTCCCGCATCGAACCATGTCGCGCTGCAAGCATTTTTGAGTCCAACATTCGAGGCAAACACATCGAAAGTTCTGCTGCCGATCACTTGCCCCTTGCCCTCTTACTACTATGGCTCTCATTGACTTGCACATCCATCCCACACTCTAAATTTTTCTTTGAGGATTTCCGACGCATCCTTGTCAACCTGTGTTCTGCCTTGTCCACCGCCTACCTCTAAACCAACCCTGTGCAATGACGAGCCTACCTCTCCAACGGATATCCACAGTCTGCAAGTTACACCGGGAGACAAATATTGCCATGCCGCCTCAGGACTCAGGAGTCAGAGAGTCAGCTTGCGAGCCAAACAAAACAAAAAAGGATGAAAATGATGCCCAGGTGCGAGTATTGTCTACTGTACAACGATGTGTGCAGTCTTGAACTGTATAATCCTGCTCACTGCCGGCTTCTTCCACAGGCTCTTCCTCTATTGCTTATTCGGAGCCTTCGACATCATCATCATCCCCTTCCTCGCGCTCAGCCTGCTCTTCCTCGTCCGACACATGTCCCTCATGCTCCGAGTCATTCACAGGGCTACTGTTGCGGGATGATGGATGGGAAACCTGCCGACTCGACGCCATTCCTGCCAGTGATGCTGCAACATTGGCCTCTTGATCTGGTGACAACTCAGCTAGTATCATTTAGAGCTTCTTTTGAGGGAGGCAGAATGAGGAGGAGTCTGTGATGGTGCCTACTTCTTACCCTTCTTCGTCGAGCTGGTTTCTGGTTCCTAGCTTTTGCCGAAGTTGTAGCAGAGCGTTTCCAGCACTACTAGCCATGACAAATGGATGAGATATGGTTTAACGAGTTTAAAAGTCAGTGTGCGAGTCAATGAGAGTCATAATGATGGGAGGGCAAGGGGCAAGTGATCGGCAGCAGCACTTTCGACGTGTTTGCCTCCAATGTTGGACTCAAAATGCTTGCAGCGCGGCACGGTTCGATACAGCAAAGGCATACGCAACTTACTATGCTATAGCGTCGGTAGCGAGCGGCGTGTAATTGAGATTATGATGCATTTGGACTGATTTGAGGTCGTTCTGCGAGCAGGCAGTTCTGTGAAGCAGCATGGGCATATATTAAAAATCTAAAAACCTCACGCTGTGCGGGCATATCACTACTTTGATTCTCGAAGAGACCGCAAGTGGTTTGACGCGCTAACCATCGAGAAATCGTGTATGCGAGATGGACGTGGTGGGAACGGGTGATCAGGCCAAATTTGGTGGTTTTTGGTCAAATCCGCTTCGAGCTGAAAACGGCAGTAAGCGCCGAGACTCGCTGGGTCAATCTCATTTCAAGCTGCCACTCCCAGTCACTCCCTTACATACCTTGGACTAGCTTGCTCGGTTGATCGGCTTGGGATGAACAGGCTGCGCAAATCTTCCACACCATCTACCATCCAGCAAGTTCCCTCTGCACGTGCATCCGCCTCAGACCCCAATGTTGCGATCGTTCGAGGAAACACTCCACAGCATTCGGCCGTAGCTCCGACATCTGGTCCATCCTTTGAATCTGTACGTCCAAAAACTTCGGGAGAGCATTACTGGGCTGCCCGCGCCCTGAAAGCGGAAACGCGCTTGACGGAAGGGCTGGTTCACAATCGTGAGGTCAAGGGTGTGCGCCTCATTGAGGATGAGAAACGCAAGGTAGCTACACCACTTCGATGACAGCAGCGCCAAGAATCTGACTACTAAATTCCTAGCGAGAAGTATCGGCCCTTGCCAGAAGACATGAAGAGAGGGAGGCGAAACTAGAAAAACTTGTAGTAAGTCATCCTTCGGCCAACGATGCTACCAAACTCACGAGCCCGTGGCGCAGTACCTGCTTCTAGCCTTCCTGGCGTTTCTTGTGACTGTCGTGTCATATCTTCTCTATGCGACATCAAAGCAATGCGTCCCTCAACAATCACGTTGGTCTTTGCCTTCGCATTTTACGATACCAATTCTGTCCCCCTTTGCCTCAGTGGTGAGAGCCGTCAAGCCCGTTCCTCTTCTTCCTATTACTAATCATGGTTTTCTCGCAGGTCGAGCATGAGACGTCGGTCTTTGGTGCAAAAGTTATCCTTGCATGCGCTGCTCTGTCCGCTGGTCTTGCGTATTTCATGTTTCGGCATTGGCTCGCTCGCTCTAAGGCACCTTAGGTCGCGCACTTTGCGTGTCACCTTTTTACTGGACTCCATGCTCTCATGAAGTGAACTCCTGCAGGTTGTAAATCGCGGAGCTTGGGTTCGATGTCAACCAGGAGGATGCTCCTGATATCTCCATGGTCACGATCAGTGCCATAATCATGCATAGGTGGGATCCACGCGACGCGCGTGTACCAGACATGTTTGTGACATCTGCCCAGTCTGGCTTGCAGGTTCTCACTACTTGCAATCACTGCGTTTAAATCAATACTGAAGGAATGAAATGTGCTGGTCATCGAGATTAGCCTAGGCCTCGTTCATTATACTCTCCGCTGCATATATACGACCATACTGGCACTGATATATCTTGTATTTCAATGAAGTTGCCCTTCATCAATCCTCTGGCGCTGGCATCCTCACATTTGCGAGAGGTCTTCTCTCATCCTGTCCCGGATCTACGCCAATTCTGAGCGGCAACCAGCAACAGTATGAAAATGAACTTTGTACCTTAGTCAGCTCCTTTTCATCGCGTTCAGCGACCCTCCTTTCAAAATCCTCCGCCCTGAATCTTATTCCCTGTCCATCGCACTTTGGAATGACATGAACCGCAGGCGAACAAAGGCCAACATCGTGGAGGACGCGGTTGGGCAGGACGGCCGAGCAGAAAATTCAGTCTTGATACTTAAAGCGGGGCGCAGACAATCGAAACATGTGTGCTGAAATTGAGATGACTATAAGTGAGCAACAACATGACAAATAACTGTGTACATGAACCAACTCATTTGAGTCGTGTTCGGCCACCCTCCCTGCGACATTCTCCGCCGTAAATCTTGGTCCAGCCTGTGGCGAAGACAGGATGGGTTTTGGTGGGAATGAGGGCTCCGGAGGCGACGCGTTGTCAATCAAGCGGGTGGGTGTCCCTAAAATTTACTTGCCGCAACAATCTCCCAAGATGTCCTCGCGCCACCGCCATCTTCTGTTCTCTCCTCCACTAGCACCCACAATTCCTTAGCATGTTCCGCTTCTGTCTCATGCTTGAACGAGCCTGCCATGGGCACCGGGATCCATGGCGAGAAATCCGAGATTGGATGCAAATGAAGGGCTTTTTTCTTAGGGCGTGAAGCTAGCACGAAGTTTTTCGTAGCCCATGAGTCTTCGGGATAAAGGTCGTCCGAGCATGATGGTAAGGATGGATCACTCAAGAACTTGACGCGGATCTGCGAGTTTACGAAGGAGAATTCTGGCAAGGGACGTGACCATGGGTTGGACGACTAGAAGCCGGATAATTCCGGCGCAAAACAGGGACGTCATCTACGCAGGGATTTTGTCAGTGTTGAGAGTGCTGCACGTAAGTACACGGGGTTACCGATAATATCGATTGCGAGTCCACTCGCAGCGTGACGTAATGCACCATACCTGTCGACGAAGAACACCTAATGCATTGAAGCATCCATCATAATGACAAGGTGTGTTGATCACAGATATAAACCGTACCATTGACTCCTTTATCGCCGTGATTTCGAATTGCCCCGGCTTACAAAATAGCACTTGCGCACCTTCACTTTTCGAACAACGGAAAGTGATGAGGTAGTTGGAGGTTCCCTTCTCTCTAATATAGAAATACATCCCATATGTATCTCTTTCGAAGCCTGCACCTGCACAGCTGACTTTTGCCGGAGCATTCTTCTGATCCAATAAGGTCTTTTGCTGGTCCAATAAGGCCTTCCGCTGATCCGATAAGGTCTCGCAGGCGAGATTTTGAACACGGTGCATGCCGAGAATACAGCATACGGCGACTCGGATGATGGAGGTCCAATCGAAGACGGTCAGAGGCTTCTTGTCGTGTCTTGTGCTGGCATTATGATTGCTTCAGATATAAGTGATCATAAGTGAGTATGCAGTGAGCGTACCCTAACTTTAGAAAGTCTGGCAGAATCCCAAAATCAGCGGCTTTGATTCGGTGATCGAGCTCGACAGAATCTTCTTTCGAGCCCACGCCTGGAGGGATCGTGGCATCCTCTAAGAGTGTTCTGTCGAAACGGAATAGTATGTCCTCGACCTGCCCAGATTTCAATCAGCGTGCTGCACCCTGCTGATCCCGAATCAATCAGACCTTGAAGACCGTCAAATCATCCAACGCATAGTGTCTGTCAGACAGGGTCACTGAGGGCAAAGTTGACGCTGTGCCTGCGATCACCGAAGGCGGTGGCGAATCTGCAACATCAAAGGCCGTGGACGTTGGAGCTCATGATAGTAAGATTCAAAAAGTTGGCACTGGAAATTTGAATTGGCGCCCGGACACAAGTCACTCAGTGGGCCCATTCGCCGCTTTTACAGAGCTCCGAGTCGAGTATCCGACCGGCGGCCCTTTCTTGCTGGCCATAGTTCTTGAAAGTTGTGGATGGAAGTTGAGTGGATAGAAACGGAGCGCTTGAACTTCGGTTCAAATTGTGATCTAAGATCTCTGTGCAAAAACCTTGCATTTCCCACTGACATTATAAAAGCACTCGGCGTTCGCTGGCATCGGCACTGCTCAAATACTGCTTAGAGCCCACTGGATATTGACCCTTGGATTTAGTAATCTCTCTTGCCGCCACTTTTCATTATGTATGGCAGGAGATGGTGCACTCGCTAGGTCCACAGCGAGCTCTGGTGGCACATTCTCGTGTGTCGTGAATTGCAACGTCGTAGAGTTTACTCGCATGCCATAAATAATCTAAAACATTATCGCAAAGCAGGACTATGAGCAGTTGTGTCCTGCCCAAGTCTTCCTAGTATTTGGTGGCATTGATTGGTATTGCAACTCGACCTAGTGTGGAGATATTGCAACAATGCACGGTACGGATGTATCCATCCACCAGATCCCAGAATGTGGCTCCGCTAATTTGTGGCATTTTCTCCGCGGAGCCATCCGCCACGCTTGCCATAATTTGCGAACCGTTTACACAAGTCTACACTGGTATATAAACTCGACCCTCGACCCATTTTGTTCCTCATCCCCCCTCTTCGACAAGCTGGTGGCATTTCTGACCCACAATCTCGTCGCCCAGAACGCGCTTTCTATCCCGCCACACCCTCTTGTGACGCACTAGCCACGCAACCAGAACGATACCACTGCCCTCACAGTGCCATAATACAGGTATGTCCTCCCTTCTGCGTTCGCGTCATAATTATTGACGGCACACTCCAGTATTTATTGCTCGACGAACAGAATACGCCAATTACCATGACATTCCCCCACCATCGCCTCCCTGTCGAAATGCTCTCCAAAGTATTCCATCACGCATGCCTGGATGACGGACCCGTCGAGATAGAGGCGAGCGCGATGCCACTGTCACTCAGCCAAGTGTCCCATTCGTGGCGTGTTCTCGTTCTCGACACCCCCGAGCTGTGGAGCTCCTTGCACATCGAATCGGCATCCACATCCCCATCGTTCATCGACAAGCTCAAAACCTGGATCGGTAAATCGAGAAACCGGCCATTGACACTGGACGTCTTTCTGCAAGGCGACGAGGATACCCGCCGAGAGGTCAACGTGGAGATCCTGGCAGTCGTCTTTGCGGAGCTTCATAGGTGGCAACATGTCACTCTCACTTCCGACACGGCAGACCCCGGCTCCCTCCTACCATTTCATACCTGGTGTGGAAATCAAGCGATTTTATTAAAATCGCTAGAACTACACACCACGTTCGAAAGACATGGTGAGGAAGGCGATTGTGCCGACCTGGTCGTCAGTGCGCTCCTTTCTCGTGCACTACACCTCTCCAAATTCGTGTGGGATGATTTCGGCATGCACAGAACCGAAGAATGGCACGCTTTGACGCTCCCCTTCGCTTCCCTCCGCGAGCTCTCGCTCTCTTGCTCGATGTCCGCAGAGGAGCTCGTCATGCTCGTCGCTCTGTGCCCTCAGCTCGAGTACGCACATCTGCACGCAGATGAGGATCGCCACCCGCGTGGTCAGAAGTCAGAGGTGGTTCGTCAGGCCACACTGCGTCACCTCGTAGTCAACCAGTCGCCGACGGCTGAGGACTCACTTTACCGACTCCTCGACCTCCCCATGCTCGTAGTGCTTGAGGTCGTCGGATTGGCCACAAACCTGGAAGATGTCTTGAAGTTCTTGGAACGCCATAGCTTCCTGCTCGAGCTCGAGCTCAATGTCGACGGGTTGGAGGCATTGTCCTCGCAAGAGCTCCGGCGCCTCGGTAGCGCATTGCCATCACTTCCTAAGCTCTCCTTGGACATCAATGAAGAAGTTGAGGTGCCGATGCGAGAAGCTGGAGGCGTATCACAACTGCTCTTTGACGTGCTGAACGAGCGAGATGCTGGCGGAAAGTTTGCGTTTTTCCCTAAGGTCAAGGAGGTCTTTTTGTTGGGCATCGGGTACGACAGAGAGGCACTGGAGGTCATTGAGGAGGTCGAAGGATGATATATATTATATATATGCGCTTGTAACACTCGTGTCTGCATGTGAATGTGATTTTGAATCGATCTCATGAGATAAGCGCACTCACCGAGAATGCAGCACACTTGCTAGTGCAATGATCGTCCCATCGACACTTTGCCGATGTTAATGAGCTCGAGGTTGCACGAGCAGGCATGAACTCCGCGATCGCAAGATGTCGCCGGTCAAGGTTGTCGACTCCCTTTGTATACGTTTTCCGTTACGTTTTTTTCAGCATGTTCTGTCCTGTTCTGTCCGTCTCATTGTTTATATGTCATCATGTCGATTTATCGTTGAGAGCTCACCAGCTACCATTCGATTTTGAACGTGATTCGAGGCTCTGGCTCGCACTCTTCGTGACACGTATAACCGCCATGCAAATTAAATTACCATGCCTTAAGTAACTTGCTTTGTATCGTTATCAGCGTGGTTGTTTTCTCACAAGTTTCCGCGCGACGACTCAGGACGCTAAGGGCCATGGCGAAATGGGAAGCCTGCCCTCAAGCGACAAAGCAGCCGAAGCCGTTGAACGATATTGCTCCTTCGCATTTTGCCGTTTGTAAGTTCATTACAACTAGCGACCGCATCAGCCTAAGATTATTCTCGCTGAAGAGCGTTTCGGTGATGTGGATGCCGCGAGGGTGATCCTTTCTTGCTGGCCATACTAGATCTTTGAGAATTGTGCGCTTGTGGCGTGGGATATTCCATATGCCTATCGCTGTTGGTTGGACCATCGACGGGTCTGCTAATTGCCACCACCTGATAATCAATACCATTCCTATCCCGTGTTACAAGCATCTGCCATCGGAGAAATACGAGCACATTATATCCAGAGCAACTCTATCACCCTTGAACATTGATTTTCACTGACTTTTACACCCAATTACCAGCCAAGCAGCCCCAGGCGATTGCTGAGCTGTTCGGTGTCTGAAAATCTCGAGAGCATGTCCACAGAGGCTTCGGCAGCCCTGGAAGCAAAGCTTGCTCACAGTGATGGTGTCAAAACACAAAAATATCATGTTGGCAGCTCCAAGGTGGAAGTCTAAAACGCAGCTGGCTTGCAAAGTGGAATACGCTTTGAGATCTCAATACTGTGCGGCTGTTTTAAAAAGAGGTGCGTGCATCCCTTTACATTATTGCATCTTGTTATAGATTATTGTTCAAAGCGTTTGGACCGGTATGAAGATCATGAACCATTCTCTCGACCATAGACAAAGGGAAATTTGCCAGATTGTATTTGATCTTGTTCCTCGCTCGCTGTTGATGAGTTCGCACTCGCTCATAACCGTAAAGCTTCATTGGCAGAAAAGCATGGGTTCAAGCGCGAGCGGGCCTGGGATAGCCTCGCAAACTCGGTGTGGCACGCTTATCTCCCCCATGACATTGACGTGCTGCGGCGGGAAAATACGACACCAAAGAATGGCAAAATTGGCGTAATCAAAGGCAGTCGTATCGCAAAGAATGATAGTGAGCAGTCATATATTGTAATGTTCTACTGTCTTCACCCGACTCTCCGTGTGGCAAAGGACGCCAAGGCTATGGTGGAATGGGAATTCTCCTCCCAAGCGCACAAAGCAGCCGAAGTCATCGAACGCGCGAAAAAGCGTGGAGCCGAGTAGTCCCTTTATTCGTGTGCCCTGACGCTCACTGTCACGGCTGTAATGATGCAGCATTGAGGCGAATTTACTTGGAATTGGGATGGGGTAGTAAACTGTTCCCGCGACGTCAGGATAACAAAAAATGGGCCGAATTGCGTGATCAACCTCGTGGAATCACTCCCCACAGTACGCCCTATTGAACCCTCCACCGCATTCGCAGAGCTCGCAGACTTAAATAAGGCATGTTAGGTTGGCAAATCGTTCATCCCCAGCTTGAGACAATTCCCCAGCAGCAGCTTTGAACGATGCCGTTCGTACAGCAAGCACATTAAGCAAGACGTGAGACGAATAGCACTTGGACGACAGACTCCCCATTTTGATAGCCTCTCGCGAACAAAGTTCAAACCTACATAGTTGCATCGATGTCCTCAGCTGCACTTTATTTTAGGCAGAAATTATTAAGAAGCAGTTGAAGAGGATGCTGCCATGACAGATTCCATCGGAGTCTGGGGAAAATATCTTGGAGGGGCGAGTAGAGTAAGTTACTATTACTAAGTTGCCGCGTTTGCCAAGCGTTTGCTATTGAACGGCTTCATTGCTTCTGCGTACATTCTTGAAGGCGATTCAACAGCTAACAAATTCATGCGCGTCTCGAGATTGAATAGGGGGTATCAAAAGCCTACTTCAAAATTATGGATACGTTTCAATTAGTATATAGAGGGTATACAAAGAGCGCTTCGAAGGAATCACGGATATTTTTGCAACAAGCGGCAACTTGAACATCAATTGAGGCAATGGCGGCCCGCGGCTACCGATCGGCAACCGAACACTCGCCGCCGGCTTCCATCGGGGGCTTCGACGCTGCTTGATTCCATGTCTTCCGCGACCTCGATGCCTCAAATGCAAACACCTCGCCGCGTCCTCGTGCCCTCCTCACCCCTCCTCTCAATTGTTTCCTGATTCTGTCTCCCTTTCCCCCCTTCGCTCAGCAAAGAGCTGAAAGAAAGGCGTCTTTATCAGTATTTAATGTCATCAGTAGACTCGGCGCTTGGATGCCAACTCGTCGGTATGTACCTACATTGAATTACATTATGTGCATGCTCACTTACCCAGCGATTGCAGGTGTGATCCTAACTGCGCTGTCCGTGTCTTCAGGAGCCCGAATCACCCAAATCCACTCACATCGTGATTTACTTAGGTTCTATGGCGTGACTCTCGGCCAGATATGGTTTTATTTCCGGACATATACAGCGGATGCGTCGTTCATGCGTGTATTGGTGCGCTTTATATCTTTCAAAATTTATTGCCTGTTGATCTTTGGATAGGTTGGCATTCTGTGGGTTTTAGATACCGCCCAGCTAGTGCTCGTGATGCAGTCGCTATACATGTACGCGGTGACTTGGCGTGGGGACGTCGAGGCGCTTGGGGGTGTTTCAATGTGCGTGCTACTGCATCCCTATCTAAGTTTCAATAAACTGACACAGTTACAGGCAATTTGAGGTGCACAACTTCATATTTTTTTCTTTCGTGGCGTACTGATCCATATTGTAGGCATCGATGGCAGTCACTGTAAGCCGCTTCGTTAGTTCGTTCACGCCTTAAACTGACATGTATGCCGCTCAGACGATGGTCGCATTTATTGTGCAGATGTACGCCACGTTCCTTTCATTTGGCTTAATTGTTCTGACTGAGGGATGACAGGATATATGCATATCGTATTTGGCGCCGTAAGTCTTCCTCGATGGCCACTATTTTCGCCACTAACACGCCCGCAGTGAGCTTCCGAAACTGGTACATCACTCTCACCATCGTATGTTTCTCTCCCATCCCTCACGCCTTGTCCGCTACTCTGATGCTGAAGATGTTTAGGGCACCCTCTCCCTATTCGCACTTGCCTCCGGCTTCACCCTCCTCGCCAAAACTATCCAAGACCCGCATTGGGACCATTCCTCCATAAACTCCGTGCGTCACCTCCCTTTCTCCCTTCTTCCCCTTTCCACGGCGTCTCCATAAAACTAACGACAACGCACCCACAATAGACACCCGCTGCCCTAATACTGATCTCCACCGTCCTCTGCGACTTCGTCATCGCGGCGTCGCAAGTGTACCTATTCAACCGCGGGACCGTCCCACATCAGCTTCACCACCGACAGCATTATTCACCGTCCCGTTCCCGCCCCCGCCAGTATAAATTCGGGCCCGGCCCTAAGAGGGGGCGTGGGAGTAGACTGGGCGGTGTTATATCGCGGTTGACTGTGCTGGTGGTCAATGTGGGGTTGTTGACGTCGTAAGTGAACCGCTCAATTTAATTATTTCGTGTGTGAGCAAGCAGCGGGAGCTAATCGGAATTTGGGTGAGCAGGGTGGATGTGACCGTATTTCTAGTGCTCGTGAGTGGTCGCGTGCACCGATCTAGATAGCACAGCCAGGATGAGACGCTGATATTGGTTGATTAGTTCTTGGTCTGCCCCGCAAATGGCGCATATATCGTCCCGTACCTGCTTCTCTGCAACTGTGCGTCCTTCTTTCCCCCATCCCTCCGAGATCCTTGGTCGCTCATTCTTGCACAGGTTATCTCAACTCATTCCTATCTGTGTACGCACTGTCCATATATATAACACTACAACACGAGATGAACTAACGCAATAACGCAATAATCACAGGCTCAACTCCCGCCGCCGCCTGCGCAACATCGCAGCCGCCGACAACGGAATAGTCCACACCTCGATCTTCGACATCCATTTTGACGTTGACCCCGAGGTGCCCCAGGACCTCGTACACCCGCCGTCCCTCGCGCACGCCCGCTCCCACGCCACGCTCTCGCAAGTGGGCAGCAAGGGCAGCCTCCGCACACACCCCCACGCGCTTAGCCACTCGCGTTCCGGGCTCCTGCGCGGCACGACGGGGAACGTGAGCGTCGACCTCGCGCTCGAGCTCGCATTTCCCTCCCCGGGATCCGACGACGCGGACCCCGAACTCGGGTTTAATACTGATACTGATAGTAATAGGGAGGCGAAGGAGGCGGAGGCGGAGGCGGATCTGGGAGAGCTGGAGATCCAAAGTGTCGACATCGGGCTAAGTTTAGATCTGGAGGAGGGAAGGGTGGGCGCTGGGCATGTAGAGGAGGACCGGGGAACGTTTGGGATTGTCTCCCTTGCATCACTCCCCAGGACTTTGGACTTGGGTGTCGACCTGGAGAGCGCTGTTGCGCCAGTGAAGACAGATCAGGAGCACGGGGATGGGGACGTCGAGGAGATGAATGTCCCGAGGGGCAGGATGAGTGTGCAGGGCTGGGTGGGGCGCGTTTTTGGTGCTCACTCGGGGCATCATTGAACAATTGTATGCGATGCGATATTTATCTGTAGATTTTTCTTGTTCGTATCTGGCTCGTATCTTCAATTTTGATTCGTTCCTTTTGCTGTCGTGTTTCATTCTGTCCGATCATGTAAAGCCGACCTGCGTATTTAAACGGTGATTTTGCGACAATATTGATTGAGTGGAACAAAATTACCGAAACAGACATCGACCCGTGTATCTTAAAATATTTATGTACACTATATGTGCCATATTATCCTATCTGCGAGGGTTTCACAGGTCTATAGTGCTAGTAGCGCGTGTTGTGCACATTCATTTTTGGATTGGCCCCGTTTGGATTTTGCCCGGTTGGTTGTTTCCCGGGAGGTTTTGCGTTGGGGTTTTTTTTTTTGGGTTTTTTGAAAAACGAGAAGGCAAAGAAGACAAGTACCTCAAACAACAGCTGATGTTCCAAGGCGCTCTATTGGCTTCGCTGCACAGACTTTCGTCCATCGCAGTTACTAGTCCCCCACACCACGAAGAGGGTATGCGCCTTGATGGGGGAAACCTGTATCCGAGTAGTTAGCGTCTCTGACAGCGTAAAGGGGAAACCATCAGAAAGCCCTTCAAGCGTACTTCTGTCTTGAGGCGCACTTCGCTGTGACGGCTTGGTTACCTTGGCCCAACTGTGACAGGTACTGGTCCCTCGCAGGGAGGGCAGCTGAGGAATTGTAAGTCGGTCTGGCCCACCTTTATACCTTGCATAGTGGCTGGGGTGGCTGGTCATCCCGAGAAGGCCGACAGGTGGACACCTTTGTGTGGGTCAGCCCTGACCGGAATCAGCTCGAATAGGTCAAACAGAACCGATATTGTGATAGCTTCGCCTGCCCGCCTCCCGGCTGACAAAATTCGTAAACTCGCCGGCCTGGCAATGGTAGGTCCGAGCCCACGTCAAGATTCATCGGGTTTAAAGCTAGCGCGGGAGTCGTACGTCTGCCACGCGAGACCGCCACCTTTTGAGGGTTGGTATTACACATAGGTGTTTTCAAGGTATGTATTCCAAGCATCGGTTCTTTGTAGTAGAAGATTTTAGCTCAACACTTTGACTGTTTGGATACAGAATATACGTGGAAGGGAAAGTCGAACAGACGTGCCTTTCAAATTCAAGCTCCGCGGATCCTCGGTAAATTGACCGGCATGTGACCCAAAAGTGATTGGTCAGAATTTAGTGGAAGCGCGCAGATCTGGTTCCCGACGTCAACGTTGAGCACCAAAATTTTACCAGCGCTCGTCTTCCAATCCCCTCGTCGCTCACTTAGATCAGATTTGCCATTCTGAGCTTCTCCAAATCGCCTGAATTGCCCAGACATCCCACACCATGTCGGCTTCAGACAACTCGGAAACAACTGTTACATCCATGCCTCTCAATCGCAAGGCTCCTACCGACGGAAACGCAGCCAAGCCGCCTGTATGGTCTTTGCACGCCACCTCTCATGCTGCTCCATTGACTTCACAATGTGCCATGCACCACCGGGATGGGGGCATTTGCTGCAAAGAGCTTAAGGGTGAGGACGACCGCACGCTTATTGACCCGGATGTGGTTCGCGACGTGTAAGTGTATACATCAGATTGCATAAACGATTATTGAACAAAAGGGGTACGCAGTGTAATTGGACTATCGGACGGACTCACTGTGCCATTCGCCCTGACAGCCGGCCTCTCCTCGCTCGGCGAGTCGAAGCTTGTCATCCTCGGAGGAGTGGCAGAGCTCATCGCAGGCGCAATCTCAATGGGTATCGGCGGCTTCCTCGCTTCTCAGGCCGAGCGTGACCACTACCAGTTCATGCAGCGGACTACCGCTGCCCGAGTTCAACGCAGCTGCGCTGGCGAGATGGAGCGGGAGGTGCACGCCGTTCTGGGGCCCATCGGAGTCGACGAGAAGGTCTCAAGAGCCGTCGCATTAAACCTGCGGACGGTGGAGGACACTTCTGGCGGGGACCAGGAGGAAGGCCGAGCGCTTCGGTGGAGCAAGGAGGCAGGGCTTACGCCGTTCTTGCTCAAGTTCTCTGAGGGGATTGAAGACATCTCGCTGCGTCGCTGCTACGTCTCCGCATTCACTATCGGGATGGGTTACCTCGTGGGCGGAATTGTTCCCCTCTTCCCCTACTTTTTCATTCCTCGAGCACATGTGGCGCTCATGTACTCATGCATTCTTACCGGCGTCGTCTTACTCATCTTTGGAGCTGTGAAGGCACGAGTGACCGGTGCCGCTGGTAGGGGGCCTCTAGGGTACATTTGGGGGGCAGTGAGCACAATGTTGGTTGGTGGGATAGCTGCTGGCGCGGCGTACGGGATCGTGGCTTTAATGGAAGGAGGGAGCGATCAGTCTTGAGAATGCAACATCCTTCGCTGTTCAACCTGAATATCGTCTTTGTTTTGCTTACTACTGTGCTATACCTGTACCTTACTCATCTCTCAGCTTCTTGCTTGTGTACAGTCGTTGCAGTACCTTTCTGAGCCCTTTTAATGTATCAGTTTTATTAGACTTCCAATGCTTCCTAGACAATTTTACTTCAGACATCGGACAGACATCGCAAATAAAGAGCGGGAGGTGACTTGTCTGGGTCGTAAACTGCCCAGTGCCCACATTGCTTGAGCACAAAACCAAGTCTGAAGACTTCAATTGTAGTGCAACTTGAAATTGCGTGCCACTTGACGAATGATTACTGATCATTTCCTTCCTTTCTCTTCCTCTCACCCTGCAACTCTCAGCAAGCTCATCGCAATTACTATCATTATCATCTATTATCATCATACACCCATATCGATTTCCTATCGCTCCCGGGTCATTCCACGGCCCGCCCATACGTGCAGAATCTCAACAGCTCAGCGCACTGATTGCGCACTGATCATTCCCAGGCGCAAACATGGTCGCTACCCATCATGGCGATCTACTACATGTGCTCGTTTTTTCAACACAAGCCAGCCTATGCAAACGCTAACATTCACTCCAGAAGTTTCCCATCAAAAAGATGGAAATTCATGTAGAGCAAATGGCGCGCTTGAGAGGCACGACTCTCATTCGTTCTGCGACCACCGGGTGGGCCACATTCGTAGCACCTTTTACTCCTGGACATTGCTTCAACCTCCCACCATTTGATCCTGCCTTGGATCTTGTCTCCACCTTGTTACAGCCCATAGTATCTCCACCCCAAGGAGCCTCTCCGCCAGCAATAGTCGCCTTTCATTCAGTCGTACTGCCGTTATGGCCCAGCATCTGGATATGGCTTCAAATCTTTCACGAGCATAAATTGACGCAACCTCATGGGCTGCTTAGCACTCTCGACCCTGAGATCTTGCAGGCTCGCTATGCATTGATCTTCAACACTCTTTGTAGTTTTGTTTTCAGTGATCCGCAAACTACGTTGTCTGTTGCCATTCTTCACACGGATGGCGTCTTGGACATGGCTGCGGCGCTGTGGATTGAGGAAGCAAGGGATCCAGAGGCTTTTTATGGTTTCGAAATGGCATCTCTGCTGCTATATCCTGCCAAGGGGCTTTCCCCTGATAGGAACCTGTCTATGGATATCTTGGACCACATTGTAACCGGTTGTGGGGGCAGGAATGATGATGTCGTCCAGCTACTCCATCGACGCATCATGACAAACCTGAAGCAGCTGAAACCAGACTTGCAGTCCCTGCGGTCGGACTTCAAACTTATCCTGCAGCTACTTTCCACTGACACAATAATATGCGACACCATCATGTCCAATGTGCCATACACCATTGCCTCAATGGTTGACGCACTCCACCACCTCCTCCTCCTGAAATTGAAATCAACGTACAAAACGGACCGGCAATTACTGCCAATGGACCTCGTGGAGTGGCCTATGGTGGTGATTTTTGTAGTTCTTCGAAACCCTGGGCCGTACGAAGGCTACTTAGGTCTTGTGCAATTACTGGACAGCACATTTTTCGCATTGGTCGGGCGTCTGGCACGTTGGACTCCTTCCGATGACATGTTCTGCAGCATCTTAAAAAGTGTATTGCAAATGGTTTGCGTTCGCTTTGCTGTTCATCGACCCCTGCTATCGGCGATGAAGCGAGAACTTGCAGCAGCCTTCTCAGCTGGAATTCCAGGCAATTCGATTGGAAACGTGTTGCGCGGATTTCAGAGCGAGCTTACAGGATGGACCCAGCTCGACGAGCAATATCGTAACCGCTGGGGGATGTGCGACATCGTTTGTGGAGATCCTCAGGTATGTTTCAGCATCTGTGGCATCTTCTGACTGGCCCTCATCTCCTACCGTATAATTCGTGTTAGTGCGTGGCATTGGGGTTCAGTGGTAAACTTCGACGTTGCGCAGGGTGCTCCTTTGTCTGCTATTGCAGCAAGAAATGCCAGAAGCGGCATTGGCGTGGCGACCACCGAGATCTTTGTCAAAATATGCGTGACTCAGGCAAAGGTGGGCAATGCCTTTATCTTACCATTCACCCGACTGTTACTAAAACCTCGGCCCATTCTAAGGACGGGTAGGCTTATCTGGACCGAATCTGCGATTTCTCGCGTATTCGATTGCAAATGACGCTATGCATTCGGCGACGTCGGCGGAGTCCGAAAATCTGCCAAAGTCAGCCATTAGGACTTCCATGGGAACGATGCCCACTGGTACCTCAGCGGCGCAAAACCATGTGATGGTGCTGGATTACGATGACGGCCGGGAAGCAGTCACGACCCGCGTGAAAATACATATGATAGACTTGGAGAGACCAGCGGACATTGAGAGCAAGTTTGCATCCCGCATACCAGAGCTGCAAGATGTGTGGCAACAGTGCTGGGGAAGATGCATGCAACCTCCCGAGACACTTCAGTCATTGCGATACATATTGGTACCAGTTCTTGCACTTGTTCCTCGAGGCTGGCGACATTGGGAAGATCCTGTGTTGCATGGGTCAGATAAAGATTCACAATTGGTAGCCGCATTGCTGATATTTCAGCACACCACAAATAGGCCAAGCGCAGTCATGTACGTTAGATGGCTTTATTGTATATGAGGTGTAAACTTGAAGATATTGACACCCATCCCACGCTGTATGGTCCCTCCGCATTCGCATGTACCATCAAATTACTTGCTATGCTTTTCAATGGCGCTTCTGCACTGCCGCTCAGCTATCTGTGCGGGAACGTCTCAATGTTATAGACTACATACCAATAACGCAAGACAAGATTATACGCTTCCATCTCCCATCCGCCAAGCTAATTTTCGAGCAACGAGATTGAGATGACACAATGAAGTTGTCATGTGGGCCAAGTAGCAAGCACCAGGTTGGGAAAGTAATAGCCATAAGTAGACTCCATAGGTAGACAGCTTCAGATTTTTCTATGATGCGGCTATATAATCAAAATATCGCTTCATGCTGTAGGACCTCACCGGCACACGGTGATGGGCTTGTTAGTAACCTGTGCTTCAACTTGGCTTTAATCTGTGCTTGACCTGTGCTCGATTATGGCACAAGGCCCGGGTAGAATGGGAAACAAGAGCAGTCTCCGCGGTGCATCTACTCTGAATCTCCGTCACAGACCCTTACTTCGTTGAATCAACCTACACATTAATAACCGATGTGCCAGGATTCATTTCGGCGGATTGAATTTGCAGCCCGTCGTCCACTGGCAGTGAGTCAGTGGCGCGCGCGTGAGGTACGGTACGATACGCGCCGATTGAGTCCGGCATTAGTACCAGCGTGATTCCTGCTCCGATCCCTTCTTTGTCCTCGTTCCTTGTGTGCTGGATTCCTGCTTTCCGGAACGCTGCGGAAGTATTGTTATTAAACGGGGCTAGCAAGGTGTTTACTGCGAAGAGAAACACCGTTGGAACTCGTGAACCGACGGCAGGGGATCGGTGACGGGAGCTTGACAGCATCCAAATCTCATTACCCAACAGCCGAGGGCTCCAAGTTTTCTGAACTAGTTCCCTTGACCTCTCACCATGCTCTTCAAACCGCAGAATCTTAACTCTTTGGCGGTAGTGGATCCTCTGGGAATCGTGTATGTCATCGAGACTTCTCAGCAGTTCTGGTCAGGTGCGTCTATATTCTATCGCCGCACTCGTGTGATGAAGACTGATTGCCCGAGGCGCTCCTTCCAGAGCTAGAAGACGTGATTCACTTTCCAAATGAGAATACCCCGACGCTGTCCCTGCTTGACTCCGCTCTGAGGCGATTCATGACGTTGTGTGCATCCTACCACGGTGAAGCCCCTCACTGCATGACATGTCTGCCGTAAACTCACTCACATATTTTGTGTATAGAACAGTACTTACAGAGCCCCTTTCAACTCGAACATGCTTGTGAACTCCTTCTCGACTCTGAGTTATTCACGTTTCATTCTGAAAGGATGTGCGAAATCTTGACGGACGACGTTCAATCGGTGCGTCTTTCCCCTTGATGACAGTTTCAATCTGCTCAGATCTGTTAGTCCCTGCAGACCACAGACCCACACTTCCAATTAATGCTGTATAATGTCTTCCTCTATTACGGCCGCCGCAAGCAGAAATTCCTACGCAACTCAAAGCGCTGGCAACTTCTAATCCCTCTCATTATGGACCATGTCCTAGTGGAAATCGAGCCGGATGTTGAGGATTTGTATCTCGGTGGTGGATCACGCGGAGGTGCGGGAGGAAGCACGAGTGACCACAATGGGGTTGCAAGTTTCATGATCCCGATTGAGGCAAAGTTAAGGAGCCTAGGGGTCAAGTTACTCTATGAAGTGTGCAGAGTGCAGAAGATGTCGATGCAGGAGCTACGTGAGTGATTGTGCCGGTCATCTGGCGTGAAGTTTACTGAAGTCAGGGGATGTCTAGGCGTGTTCAATGACGCGTTTGTGCACCATCTTTTTGAACTCGTTGAGCAAACGCGGGGGATGGAAGACGAAACGTTCAATTACTCGGTGATCAAACTTATCGTAAGTTTCTTCTGCCCTTAAATTCTCAAATTGGTTGAAAGTGAACGCTGTGTATCTTCAGGTTGCGCTCAACGAACAGTTCATGGTTGCTTCTCTGGGAAACAACACAGTTTCTGCCAGCCTTTCTACCCCAGAGGGCAATAATCGCGTGCTGCACGTGCTTATGCGACGGCTATGGGCCAGCAAGACATTCGGAGAGAACATGATTTTCATGCTTAATCGTGCAAGTATGTCGCGGCACTATTCACATGCCTCTAGCTGTTATGTCTGACCCTTAATTGGCTTACAGATCGAACAGCAGAGGATCTTTGCATGCAACTCCTGGTGCTTAAGATACTGTATCTTCTGTTCACCACGAAAGGCACGTCGGAATACTTCTACACGAACGATCTTTGCGTATTGGTAGATGTCTTCCTGCGAGAGCTGGTTGATTTAGATGAAGACAGCGAGTCGGTACGCTGGAGATATTTTGCTCCACTCTTACTCACGCTCACGACTGTCTGTATAGCTCCGCCATACATATCTTCGCGTCTTGCATCCTTTGCTTACCAAGACACAATTGCGGGATATGCCCTACAAACGTGCCCAGATTGTAGTCGCTCTTGAATCCCTGATGGAGAACGCTCAGATTCGGGACATTGATCCCACCACCAAGCGTCTTGTAGAGCGATGTCTGAGCGGGGATTGGTGTGTCCAACTACGAAAGCCCAAAATAAAAACACCAGAGGAGATTGCGCAATCGAGAGTGGGCAGCCCCGGAATTGACGGTGTGCTCGCCGCCTCCGCGCAGCAGGCTCTAAATCTAGGCCCCTCCGCGTTGGATTCCATACCCCACGTCCATCTGGAGCGCCAGCCCTCAGGGAAGAAGAAAACCCTCTCGCTGACGCTCAAATCGAGCAGGAGCGTGGAAAACCTCAAGCTCAAGTCAAAGCCTCCCCGCCCCCCACGGTCTGCGTTGGAGGGTTTGCGACGGCCAAGTACTGAGAGTGCGAGCAGTTTGCCAGGGGTGGCCTCTGCAACTACCCCTACAGTGCTGCCCCCGAAGAGAAAGGAGAGAGAACCCCCACGGACTGCGAACTTCGATGGCTCCTTTACGCAGGCGTCAGGGCATCACCACCGGCACAATCATGTGCAAATGCCTGCACGCGCAGACTCTCTAGACGGCATCTCGCCTACGAATCCGGGATTGAGCTTCGCTCTTCCCGCCGCATCCAATTCATCCGTGACACTTATTGAGGCACGCAATGCGGCTAGCAGCCCGACGAAACGTAGGCCTCCTCCTGCTGCGCCCCCAAAGCGACGCAAGCCACCTGCCATTCCGACAGCCGCGCCTCGGGTGGAGAGGACGAACAGCGGCGCTGTGATTACTTCTATCGCGAGCTCCGCCTCTGCACCTAGCATGATGCACAAGACGGTCAGGGCCAGTGGATCATAGATCGGTTGGACTATGTTATATTTCGTTCTTCGTTCTTCGTTCTTTGGTTTTCTCGGACGGTACATTCCACTCCATGGTCGTCTGAAGGACCCGCACGCATACCTCTCAGATTATGTAATCTCGCATCGGATTGAGGTTTACCTGTATCCATACAAGTCTCGTTGCAATTGCTCTGCTTTCAAGTCATTTCATTTCTGCATTTCCATCACAATTAAACATTAGGCTGTGACGACCTAAACAGAGCGTGAATCCGGGGGGTAAGGCAAGCGACAAGTAGAAGTAACTGTAACTGTAACAATGAAAGCAAAGTAATTGCGAAGTAAGTACTGTATGGATCTAAATGACCGCAAGATATTATATGAACATGATGAAAGCAATGATTAGGTGTACTATGGTCAGGAATAATGTGTGAGATGCGGGTATGTTTTGTTATTTTGTGCTTGTGCCTATGATGGAGATAAGATGCGCTGTGAATAAGATGTAACTTAACTTGATGATAATGCGATACGCTGAACCGGCCGATGCACAGTTCAACCTGACAGATAATCCCTGTCGCGGTGGCCTCAGCGAGATTTTGCCAATTTTGCTGCGCTCGACAGAAGGATTGGTCGAATGCTTTGCTTGAGGAGTCTAGCGGCAGTCGACCACAACACCAGGCAACCATTCCCCCACCGCAGCTTCCTGCCCTCCATGAATCATAGCGAACGACAGCCCATTTGCATGCGTGCTCTCCTTTAGCACCGCACCCTCGACACCCTTCATGCGTGCCAGAGCGTGTTCAGCAGAGCTCACATTGATGTCCTCATCCCACTCATCCTCCATCCCCATGTCAGGGAGGAGAATTGAGGTCCCATCCGACTCTGAATCATGATCACAATCGAACTCGAACAGGGCGCGCTCGCGCATGCGGCGCTCCTCGTCCCGCAGCTCGTCTGCGCTCCTGCGTGAGCTGGCGTATTCAAGCACGTTCGTGAGGTCCTCGCAGCTCCGGGTCAGTGAGGGGCGAGAGGGCACGGTGTCCGACCATGCGGGTGGAACTGACGCTGTGGGGAGCGGCTGGTGCAGAAGTAACGGGGCAGGACGGGACGCATGCATGCTCTGCGTTCGTGTCCGCGCATGATTGCGCACCGGGGTGGGGGCCGAGGGAGAAATGGCGAGCCCCATGAGCCCTGCTTCAAGGTCAACATCGGCATACAAGTCTGGGTCGAGGTGAGAGTCGTCGTGGTGGCCCAGAGGGAACGTATCTGTGCCGTCGTCTTCACTTTCGCTCTCCTCACTGACGGGAAATAGTCGCGCAGAGGTGACATTGACAGACATACTGATATCTGTGACGGTTGCGTCTCCACTGTCCTCTTCCCAAAAGTCCTGCCATCCCGCCTCGAGATTCGCTGCAGAAACACATCCCCACTTCAACGGGCTTGTTCTAAACACGGTTCCATAACCTCCTGGACCTGCACCTATGCTAGAACCGCCAAGCAATGTGCCATTGCTCCACGCGCGTCGGCGTGCCTTGACTTCTGCAACGCTCAATGATCGCACCTCCTCCGTTCTTGCCCGTGCATAGAGAGTGGTCAAGCGCGCGATGTGGGAGGAAAGGTGCAAAGCGTGGGATGTGAGCGCTTTGTACGTGCGAAGAAGGGTGATATTCGCCGGGAGAGGCTTTGAGTCGATAGGCCCGTGCGGGAATGGTGATGGGGTCATGGATAACGGCGACTCTGAGGGTGTGTGCACGGAGGAACCATCCGTTTCCGTGAGAAGCGACTTTTCGTCGGTGCTCTCCTGCTCGAGGCCGTCGTGTCCCCAACTGTCCTCGTCATCTTCGTCGTCGTCAAAGAACGGCGAATTGCTGGGCACGCGCTGGGCACGCTTCGGCCTGCGCATCTCGTTGCGCTCGATCTCATCTAGGATCCCCAAGTCAGGCGTGGCGCCATTCTCTTGCACGAGCCAGGACATGTGTGCCTGCGCTCGGCGCAGCATGCTGCGCGCAATCCAGGGGTGGTACCCGCCGCCCCCACCGCTTTGAAGACCCCCGTATGTGTATGTGCGCGGCCCATACGACACTGGGCCAGCACTTTGGCCAGGACATGTCAAAGAACGTGCCATGGATTTCAGGCCGGGGTAGAAGGAGACGCGGGAACGAAGCTCGCTGAGGATGTAGCGCCGCCAGATGTCAACAAGGGTTGACCGGGCTCGACGGCGAATATACCGGGAGGACATGCTCGGGTGGGGTGCAGGAGGAGGCGGTGGGGGCGGCTGGAACACCGCAAGAGGTGCTAGTGGTCTTGGCCGGTCTAGCCGGTCTTCCGAAACGAGTGGCAAAGAGTGGCATGGTGATGGGGGCGAAAGGGATGGCACTAGGGATCTGTGGGGCAGTTTTCATCAGGATATGATATCTATGATATGGAATGGACGGGGCTCACGCGACCAGAGTCATGAGCAGTGAACGCTGTTTCTTGTGCTTCGGTCTAGTGGGCGGTGGTGCCGAAGCGGCTTTCAAAGCTGCCTGGGTCTGCGCCTCGGCATGCGCCTTTTGGGCCTCTGCATGGGCCTGTGCCATGGCGTGGTACCGGACCTCCCACTCCTCGCGCATGCGCTCCCTCTCACCTTCCTCCGCGCTCATGTCTACATCCGACAATACGCTTCGCAGCATCCGTACGCACTGTTCGTAGTCTGCTTGGTCGACATTCGACGTCAGGTGCCATTCGTCAATGGCCTCGTCAACCCAGATGCACCGCACGGTCTCGTTACCAAGATCGATGATGACCTCTGAAAGACACTCGACCATCCATGTCGCGCGGTCGAGGGCTTGCAGTGAGTTTGGGATGTCGAGGGCTGGTGTTGATGACTGTAGTGTTTGCAGCAGCTGGTGGTAGGCCACAGGCAAGGGCAAGTTGTCTGGTACCGGGGGGAAAGCGAGTGTGAAGAGAACAGTGGGGTGTGGGGGAGCGGGGATGAGTTTGATGAGCATAACGTGGATTATAATGAGTGATTAGAGGTAAGTAAAGAGGGGAAGGACGACACGAGGAAACAAACAAGCGCAAAAGACTAAATTGCGCGTAAAGCATCCATCTCATTTATCAACTTATCCCGAATAGGCGTGCGGGTATCTAAAACGAGCAGAATTACGTTGAGGAATGTTCGGATTTTGGCGGTGATTATCTCCAGCTCTCTCAATATTAATCTTTCCTTTTCGCCTGCCATTTCTGATGGTTTTCTAATACACACACGTTCTGGCATTCAAATGGAATCCACACAAAGACGGTTCGATGTTCAGAAATGTCACTGAAGCTTTGATGATTCAGAAGCTCATTAGTACAGTAGATAGGAGCTATAAAACCCATTGAGTCTTGACTGATGGAAGTCGGCGTTGCAGAGTAAAGGTACCCAAAAGCGAATGTACTAAAGCACCCCGTCCACGCACCCCTGCGCAAAATATTCCACATTAAACACAGTACAGTCAGCGCCTATCCTCTGCAGCGAGCACGTGTAACAATCCGCCGCCCCGTCCGCACGTAGGTAATACAATATCGACATCAGATTAGCATAACACAATCACGCGTACGAGCCTCAGGCAGTCTTGGTCTTGTCGGTGAGCGAAGCCCCAGCGAGCTGCTGCACGGGTGGCTCCGCGATATCGTCCACTTTCTTCAGCTTGGCATCCTCGGCGTCGTCGTGGTGGTGCATTATCGTCGCGTTCTCCATGACCTCCTACACGTACACACACCGCGCGTCAGCATACATCCCGGGAGACTGAACGGAGGGAATAGGGGGAGGGATCAGAACGGACCTTCTCGGACTCCTCCTTCATCTTGAACACCTTGTCGTTGAGCTCGCGCTGCTCGGGCGAGAGGTGGCTGCTTGCGAGCGTCGACATGCGGCGCATCGCCATCATCCCTATCACCGCTTTGCGGACTATCGCATGCATCGTCAGCACCTGGGGGCACGGAGGGGAAGAACGAAAGAGCACTCACACGTCTTCTTGGCGTCGAACGCCTTCTTGACATGCGGGAGCAGATCTGTGGGCTTCCCTGTGTTCTCATCAGACACGAAGTGCGGCTCGTCGCTCGCCAGCTGCACAAACACGAAAAGTGAGCTTCTGCCCTCGGACGTGGAAACACCCCATAAAAGGCAGCGTACCCATTTGTGCTGCAGCGCCTGCTTTGCCGTCGGCCGGCTGGCCGGGTCGATCGTCAAACACGCCTGGACGAAGCTCTTTGCTGTCTCGGAGACATTGCTCCAGTACTCCTCGGGCTCGAAGGCGTAGTCGCCCGCGATAATCGCCTCCATCTCCTGCTGCTGCGTGTCACGATCAAAGGGGGTGTACCCCGCGAGGAGGAAGTACACGATGACGCCCATCGCCCAGACGTCGACTGGCTTGCCGTGGCCGGCTGGGGAGAGGAAGTTGAGACGTTAGCTATGGATGCCTTTTCAGGGATAGAAAGAAGAGACTGACTTTTCTTGAAGATCTCGGGAGCCATGTACTACATAGGAGGGCATGGTCAGCTGCCTTTGCCTGCGCGCGAAATCGGCGAGATGCTCACCCCAGGCGTCCCGCACACTTCCGTGAGCATCGACAGCTTGCTCTCGTCCATGACCCTGCTGAGCCCAAAGTCCGCAATCATGATGTCTGCATCCGGTGCCTTTGTGCGGAAGATGAGGTTCTCGGGTTTCAGATCTGCGCAACGGAAGCGTATCAGTAGAAGCTTCGGACTGCATGGCTTGATGCCGGCCATGCAAGCCAGGGTGAGAGAATTGGTGCGCACCCCGGTGAACGATGCCGCAATCGTGGATGTAGACGACGGATTCGAAAATGGTGCGGATGAGCGCGGCGGCGTCCGCCTCGTAGTAGTGCCCCTTGGCGCAGATGCTGTCGAACAGCTCGCCGCCCGTGCACAGATCGAAGCAAAGGTATAGATTATGCGACGTCTGTGTGCATCAACGTCAGATCGGGCTGCGGAGTGGCCTTGATAGACGGATGTACCTCAAAGTAGTCGTGCAGGGTGACGATGTTCTTGTGCCCGCTCGAGACCTTCTTCAGCACGGCGATCTCGTTACGGACCTGCCAGCACACAAATCCACGTCAGCCAAATTTCGACATAAGAGAAAAGTGGCTGAACGTACCATGTGCTCTCTGCCCTCCATGAGCTTCTTGTTGATGACCTTGCAAGCATAGTACTTTCCAGTCTTGATGTGGATCGCCTCCTTGACGATCGCGTAGGTCCCGCTGCCCAAGGTCTTGCCAGTGCGATACTAGTGAACGAAGATGCAATGCACCGATATCTAATCAGTAAACCCTCTCATCATCGCCAACGGGTAAGCTCACCTGGCACGGGACGGTCGTCGACTGCGGCATGATGTTTTGGGAGTGGGAGGTCTGTTGGGGAAAGGGGGGACGATAAGTGACCAGTTGAGTTAAGTGCCCGCGCGCATAGCAAACACAAATAGCTGAGCTGCGATGGAATGCACTCCGGAACGGGGGATATATCAGGCAATACTTACCCGACGTGGCTCCGGGACCCAAGTGTCCGCGGTCCCTCCCCCGCTCGCACCTCCCAGCGCGCTGAGAGAGTCCTCATTCGGTTCGAGGTTGCGGGTATCGACATTGTGAGGGGAGCTCTGCTGCCCGCCCTGCCCGGTGATCATCGGCGGTGTAGGCGAGGGCGATTTGGACGCGCGCCCCTTAGATTTGGCGTTTTTGGCGCTGCCAAGCTTGGCTTGGATGTGAGTCATGAGATTGCCCATCATGCTTGCGGCGAGGTTTGGGGGAAGTGGGACTCTGGGAAGGTGTTGTGGTGGAGGGAACAAGGTATGTAGATGGTATTTATGGGAGACACAGCTGTCAATGCGCGGGTGGCTTTACGTTGGCTACTACTTGCGCCTGCAGGTTTGGGCGTGGCACAGCTTGCGCTAATATCAACGCTGTGCTTTCGTATTCCCGCTGGCACAGGCCCACCTTGGGTCCACCGTCGTTACGCGGGATGACTATCTAATGCTGTGTTTATATAATATAGCTTGAAGAGGAAGCGGCCGCTGCGGGCTCCCCTTTCACCTATATTGCATGCTGCGGTGTCACAGGTACTACAGGCTCCTTTGCACAAGATCTACAGAACAATGATCAACCTAAATATATTGTCTTTCTTTGGATATAATAAATTGTCCTGTCTTCCTGGGGCAACTGCTGTATTCCTGTCGTTTGGATTCGTGCAGGATGTTTCTCAACACTGTGCAGTATCAGTGCACCCCATACTCACCTGCACAGAAAGAGAACACGGCTGCGATAGCACATATCCGTTGCATTTATCGGGCATTCATTAATGCGATACGTCACCAGGATCTGGCATGACACCGGCCAACAGTAAACGTCTCTCGAAGTCGTGCATGCATGGCATCTATACTATCAACGGCAATTTAATCTAGGATCGGCTATGTCGCTCTCTATCGGTCTACCATGGTGGACAGGATACTCCTCATAACATTGGGGATATCGCTGGCCTTCGAGACTCGGAATCCACGCCCAGGCAAAGCCTTCGTCACCCTGGACCAATATCAGCTTCCATCACCACCATGCCGCACAAAGAAGGTGATTGGCACTCACCAGGATGACTCGGCACCATCTCCGATGCAGATAAGGGCAGTGTGCACTTTCGGTTGCTTGTGCATGACGCGCTTCAAGTCATCCGGGGTGATCCAGTATCTTTCGAAGTTGGCGTCGGTTATGGCAATCACAAACCAGTCATCTGTGTTTGTTCAATGACAATCAGCGATTGTTCTCTGTACGGGACAGGAATATCAGTTGCCGGCGTCGTATTTGGCCACCTCATCCACGCTCTTCTCGATGGCCTCAACTGGGGAATGGTATATTGTTAGTACCGTGCGCGGTTAGAAAATGGGATGTTGATGTTAATGCGCACCTGTGTTGTCCCCGGAAAAGGCGTACTGAGTGACCATTGCCATCTTCTCGACGATCTTCCATCGGTCCCTTATCTCTGTGGGTGGATCGTTCACCTCGGACAGCGGTATGGTCGGCGAGTCGCCAGACTGGGTCGAACATCATCAGCCTACTTACTTCTGCCTGGCAATATGACTCTCAGAAACCACTACTCACGTGTCCGTATATCTGGAATCCAAAGCGCGGTTAGTCACGACAGATCACAAGACGCACGAGATATATGAACCGGCACGTACATCCCAAGCATACTTCTCCTTCCGAGAAACGCGGTCGAAGGCTTCCATCAGCATGACCGCTTCGATCAAATAACAATGTCAGCTCGATTGCTCGTGATACTTGCCGGCGGTATGACATACCCGTTTCTAAACTCCTCTGCAGGCGGCCGTCGTACTGGAACCGGTACATCGAACCACTAATGTCGAATACGAACCGGATGCGCTTAGGTCTGTCCAAAGATGTTGCAAAGTCAGCACAGAATCAAGCGGCCAGAAGGATTCTTAGGAGTGGGGGGCGTAAATTAAACGCGTACTTCATCTGCGGCCGCCCAATCTCGGGCTTCTCCATCCCACGTCGCTTGTAGACTGTCGCCTCACCCGTGATGCCCTCCGTCAAGCGGCTGTCGTCGAGCTCGCCGTCGGTCTGGCGCTTCACCCACACGCGCTCTTCCTCTTTCGCGGCCAAATCTGCAGATCATAACATTCATAACAAAATCAGCACTGTGGTCTGTGAAATCGAGAATGTGGATCGGATGGGACGCACGTTCGAGGAGATCATGGAGCGAGCGGATATGCGTGTCCACGCCTTCTAATAGCTGACCATAGCCCTTTGCTTCGGCAACTGTCATATTGAGCTCTTCCAGCCGGCGCTGCAGCTCTTCGCGGGCCATTTCGCGAGCTTTGTCTTTGATGTGGTCGGGAACATCTTTCTTCAGCTTGTCCGACACCTTGAAAGTGGAGTGATCAGCAACAAACATACTTGGAAATCCTCATTTCCCCGAGTTTGAGACGGCATGATGCGTACCTGCATGATCTTGTGGCCTTTGTACAGCCGCTTGTAGCCGCCTCTCCCGCCCTGGCCTGCAGTGTCCCGGCCACCGGACTGTCGAGAGCTGTTAGTCGCGATGAACATCGCCTGAGAAGGGAAGCACTTACACCTCCCGCCCATTTGTTTCCCCCTTCGTGCGGCTTGTCGTCGTGTTCGCCTTCTTTCGGCTCATCAAGCTCGGTGCTGCCAGTGGGCTCGAACTTCATCTCGTGGATCTTCTTCGTCGCGGCTTCCCGTGCGGCCTCCAGCCCCAGGTGCTTTACTGCGAGTCTGAATATGCCATGAGGCCAGTCAGACAATGGTTGTGCATATGTTCGGATATGATGCAGTCGTACGTACCCGTGATGCTTGAGGATCTCTGCGAGGCGTTCGATAGTCTCTGGCTTGTACACATCGAAATCGAAGATGTTCCGCAGACTCGTGGCGAGGTCGTCCTGAGGGTAAGCCCGCATGTGGCGCACGAGGTTGATCAGTTCTAACATGCTCATCGTCAGCTTAATGACATGGGTGTGCCATGGAAGGGGGCGACAAACCTCGGAGTGAGTAAGGATAAGCTAAGGCACCAGATTCGTAGCCTTTGCGTAGATCCTGGAAAGCAAAGACGAGACGGCGGATGATGTCCTCGTCGAGTTCTGGCGCGAGCTGTGCGAGCAATTTCCGCTCAGAGTCGTGGTCGGGATTCACAACGGAATGGCTGCGATGATGCATCAGCGCTCACGATCTCCTAAAGGAAACAAGTGTTGCTCACCAACTGAAATTGTCACCCAGCACTTGCAAGAAATGATTCCCCAAGAACGCTGCGCAGACGTGATTAACGAACTGATCCGAAATGCAAGTGGTGATACAGAATTCGACTCACGATAGCCAGGGCGGTTAGCCAACAAAACCAGCCTAAACTTCGGGTGCACGACGATGTCCCCCTCCCTGCCCTTGACCTTCCGCACGCGTCTGCCGTCCGACAGGGTCATCTCGCCCTGGCCCGCCAGACTACGGAAGATCGCGACAACGTGCTCGGGCGCCTTGTCCGCTTCGTCGATTATTATCACCCGCCCGTGAATGATCGCTCGAAGGAGCGGTGAGTCTGTATGCTTGATGACGCCCCGCTCGAGGGAGGTGGTGAACATGAGCTGGTTCACGGTGGTGTCCCGGTGCAGTTGGATATATTCTCGAGGACGACCGAGAAGCTGACGAGGGTTAGATTGGCTTTAGGGTGATTTAGAAATTAGAATTTATCATACCTGGCATAGCCTATCCAAGCAGTCAGTACAAACAACTTCATTTTCCAAATGTAGAGCTTACCGGTCGATTATCTTATTCTTGCCCACACCCTGATTCCCCAGCAACACCAAGTGTTCCCCCAGTACCTCCATATCGACCGCAAGCTCGCGCATGCTCCCCGTCTGTATCGAATTATCATAGAAGTGGTCCATGTGTGGGACATGCGCCGCCACTCCCTCAGGATCCAGCGCAGGGTCGAACCGGGGGATGGAGGTGGGTGTGCTGGTAGTGCTATCCGGGCTGCTGATCTCTGGGAAGAGAATATGCTTGTCTTGAACGATTGGCGATGGGTTAAACTGCAATTATGAGTGGTTTAGACGCTGCGGTATCTCATGAAAGAGGGAAAGCAAGGAAGGGGGCATACCCAAGCACTCTTCTTCTTGATCCCCGCGTCCTCCAACAGCTCATCCAGAGTCATCCTCTCCACCGCAGGCAGGAACTCCGCAAGCAGCGAGCGCGTGATGAGCCCTTGCAAATCCTCTTCATCCGGGGCCCGCGCCACCCGCCGCGCGATCCTGACAAGACTCCGCGTGCCCAGCTTGCGGTTCTTCTGCACCGTGTCGGCCGACATGCTCTCCCTGTACTTGTTAGCAAACGCCACCAAAGTAGAAATGACGGGCGCTGGGCACCCCACTGCCGCGGTCGCGAGGATGGACGACTCCTCGGCGGGCGCCATGGGCTGCGCGGCGATGGGGAAGAACATGTTCGCGTGCTCCGCATGTAGCCAGTCTTTGAGGGGCACGCTCTTCGACGCGGTAGCGATGATGCGGAAAGAGGGGTGCGCGACGCTGAGCTGCCCTTCGTTTTTCTAATTGCGAGTACCAGTGTTAGTTAAGTGTGATCACGGGAGGACGAGCAGAAGGGGGAGGGAGACAAACCTCAGACACCTCGGCCTCAGCAACGATCCGCCGCCCCTCCCACAGCTCCATCTCGCGGTCTTGTACCAGCCGTGCCAAACTACCCGCCGTCGCGCCGATGACGTCCAGGCCGGCCAGGTGCACGAGGCTGCCAGACCATGCACCTTCCACTAGCGGACTGGCAGAAAATGCAGGTCAGTACTAAACCGTGGATAGGGCAGGAAGGGCGGGACAGACCTCGGCTCCCATACGCTCGCGCCGCCTTCGCCAATCACACGTCTCATCAGCAGCTCACGCCCGCCTATCTCCTTGTACATGTGCACCACCTCTTTTCCATCCCCTATAATCAAGTGTCAGATCCTGACATCTAATGATGATAGCTACGGCAGACAGAAGGGACTAACCGCTGCCGTACCCCAACACGTCTCCAAACACCCTGACCAGCGTCGAAGTGCTGCAGGACGCGGTAGAGGGGGAGGGGGGCGGGAGGTAGGAAATATCCCATCCGAGCGCATGCGCCTGCACGAATGCCGTCAGGAGGCTTTGGAACCGCGGGGTCGCGCTAAACTCCAGAGACGCAGCCGGCGGGAAGGGCAGGAGCGCGTGGGGGCCGGCGGGTGCAACCAGTGAGGCAGATGAGTGGCCTGCAAAGGAGACGCGAGCGTGCGACTCATCCTCGCGTTCAATGCTGACAAGGCGGTACCCGAACAGCCCAGCGTCGTCTTCCCCGTCAGCGTTGGACGGGCTGCCGAGTTCGCCGAGCCCGCATTCGAGCGTCTGCCGACTCAGCATGGCCCACGCCTCAAACGGCGCGTGCAAAAGCCCGGGGTGGAGGGTGATGAACAGCCGCGCCAGCTGCCCGGTGCTCAATTGGGGCGGGGGAGGGAACATTGTGGCGAGAGCAATGAGCTTGGCGAGTGCGGTCTGTGGGAACGCGGGCAGGGTGGACTTGGACACCGCGTCGAGGGCGTCGCGCGCTTCGGAGGCGTATTGGGTCGCGAGGATGATATCTCGCACTTTATCCACAACTTCACATCCCTTTGAATCGGAGCTGGGGAGAGCGAGGAGCGCGCCCACGGGGTCGACAAAGCGGGCCTGGAACCGGGAGCGGAAGGGCGGGTCGAGCGGGTAGCCCGGGTACGGTGGGACGGGCGCGGCGATGGCAATGATGCGGAAGGAGGGGTGGGCGGGGATGAATTGCTTCGAGTCCCCTTGCTCCTCCGATGAGTTACTGCTCTCCAGGAGGGCGTGGCGGTGCGGGTGGATGATGTGTGTCCCGTCGTCGAGGTTCATCTCGCGGTTCTCGAGCAGGTTGTTCAAGATCTACTCTCCTTTGCAATTAGCGCGCGTCCCTCTTCATATCTCAACGCCAAGAAAGACTGACCGGCATGATCCCCCGCTCGGCTTTCTCAATCCCTTCAAGAATAAGGATCCTGCCGCTCTTGACAGCACGCACAGCCGGGCTGTCTACGTAGACAAGCTGTCCCCCGGCCCTAATTTCGCGGCCCTGCTTAAGCTCGGTCTCGCCGATGTCGCGGTGGATGGATATGTGCTCATATTCCGCGTTTATCATGCTACCACATACCATCAGTATTCAATGCCATCTTACCCCATATATGAAGGTGAATTAAACACACCTGGCAAAAGTCAGCGCCAACCGTCTTGCATACGGCCCCGGCTGGCTGACGAGAAAAACATCCTGCCCTAGCAAGTACTTCTGCAGCAGGAAATGAAGATTGTCCGCATTGATTGGATTGGAAACGTCCAGCAGCTCGACCGAATGCACTAGTCTAGAGGGAGTCTGGGATGCTGGGACGGGGTAGGTGATATCGCCGAGAGTGAGGTTGCCAATCGGGGGAGGGGCAGGTGTGAGCGAGTGCAAGATTTGGGTTAGACGGCGCTGGGGGGCCATGGGATGGAGCAGGGGGCGAACCAGAAGGGCTGCTCTCCGGGGTATGTTGAATAAGGACGTCGTTGTGATGAGCTTGAATGTATATCATTTCGGGCAGCGGGGAACATGACTGATTGGTCGGGCAGGCGATAGCCGGGACAGGCGCTCGAATTCATGCGCTTGCGCGGAACGATCACGTTCACTCAACGTTCACTGCAATGGCTGTTCAAGGGTAATATAACCTGCAGTTTATCTCCTCTACTCAACGCTGATACTGAGATATTTTGACAACTGCAATTCAGACACAAAGAAACTGCAGCAAAACTGCAGGTTATATTTAACTACCCTTGAACGGCCATAATGTGGCAACCATAATAATACAGTCTATGTAGCTAACGCCCCGCTCTCCACTCTTGCATAGACAATCCCCGTCAGCGTTTTCAAGCTGATTGAATGTATATCAATGGCAAATCAGGCCGCGTGGATTATTTATAGCCATGAAGTTCTCTGATCACGACAATCTCCATACTGTACATCAAGCCTCAATCCACCTACCCTCCATGGTCTGCGCTCATTCGAGGTAATGACAATGCAATTTCGTGCCGATCGCATTCTGCGTAGCTCATGTGCCAGACAATGCCAATTATTTAGAAGGACATTGATATTTTCAATTAATTGCATAAATACCATTTTATGCTCTGCAACAGCGATGTCCGCAATCACAATAAATACATCTTTCACAGAAAATAAACGAACAACATGGCAAGAAGGTCCTACACAATATTACATATGAGATACTGCAAGGAGGTCCTCGTCAGTGTGGTCCAAATCACACATTAACCTAACACTTACCAAGCCTATCAAACACCATAGTACACGAATGGCGCCCATCGTTCCACCGTCACGTTTGTATCTTTTCGAAGTTGAGATACAGCGTAATTCAATGCAGCAGCCGCTTCGGTGAGATCAACCTTGTCCAGCCCGTTCCGCAAGAGGTACCCATAGGTGTGTTCGGCTATGACGGGGGCATCTTTATCCTGAATACTCCACATTGTGGCGATGACACTCGAAAACCCAGCAAACTGCATTCCTGCGGAGAGATGGATGGCTTCTCCAGGGGAATCTTGTAGCCCAGATGCTGACTGACATGTCGAAAGGAACGCAAATCGAGCGGCAGCGATTTGCTTGGCTGCGATCACGGATAGCTTTAGCCTTCCATTATGCAACACGAATGCGCTCTCCATTCCGTCCCTTGTATCTTGCATTGCATGGCAGGCGAAATGCGCCCAAGAGCACGTATCCAGCGCGTTGGAAACTTGATCAATGGTAGCATCGGCGCCGTCAAAGTGCTGTAATTTCCCTTCTGGCCAACCCGCTGCCGAAGCTGTTTGCATAACCATGTCGACTTCATCTGAGGCATGGGGGATGCGCGATTGTCCTGGAGTATCGGGTTGGCTAATCACAAGCAGCATCGGAGGGCCACTGATAGCCTCGCTCTGTCGTTTATGTGCTTCAGCGAGTGAGCTTAGGGTTGTGACATAGGAGGACACGACGAGCTGGCTGACAGGCCCGGCGGCGTGGATCGGGATGACAGTGAGTGGACCGGTTAGATACCAGAAGATTCGAGTAGGAACCTGCCCCTGTATACGCTGGAGGGGAATTCCGAGTCCGTTTTCGGCGAAAATTGGTTTGAGGATGTGTTCCCAGACCCGAGGGAGCCTAGCCAAGGAGCTCTGTCGATCTTCCGTAACGTCAGCCCTTCCTTGCCTCTGCACTATACCATCGGAGGTGGTAAGGTCTGTTTCTTCACCTGGTTTGATGGCGTCGATGTCGATCCTATCCAAGACCTCAGGCAGCGTCAAGGAGCGCTCCTGATCTTGCTTGTCATCAGCCCTGGTGTGCTGCAGCTCTATGTCGGCGGTGTGTTTGAACGACTTTGCGACATCAACTTTTGACAATGGTACATGGCGAATTGGGTTGGTGCGGTCAAAAATGAGTGCGTCGGTTCCAAGTTTGCTGATGTTGATGATGACGACGTGTCCAGCGCCGGCAGCGTCACGAAGCCGATTGAATGGGGTCGGTTTGAGAAAGAATTCAAACCCTGGAAGCGATCTTATTTCTTTTATCAGTGATTCCCGCTTTAAAACTAGGTCCCGATGATATGCCAGTCGACGCTCGTATAGCTGCGTGTCGTCGTCGGTGGTAGAAAGGCCAGAAAAGCTGCTGATATCTAATTTCTGGGACACTGTCTCGAGCTCCCCTGCCAATGCTGGCTGCTCTGCCTTCAAGTCCTGCAGGCCGCTTCGCACTGACGAAGCCTGTTGCCAAAACACTGAGCGAGCCATATCCAGCAGCTCAACAGCTTCTTCAAATCTACCAAGCCGGATGGCACACGTTGCTGCCATGCAACCCAGTTCCTCCGGCTTCTCCATCGCTAACCAATCTTGCCGAGATGGAATATCCAACCCCAGCCACGCGACTTCAGGTAGTATTTCTATGGCTGTGCGAAGCGCTTGCAACGTCGATGGAATGTCGCCCGACCTTAAAGATAAGGTTACCCAACGTCGGGATGCATACAGAAGATCACTGGGAGGCGCACCCAGTGATTGTGCAGCTAATTTCATTGACATAATCGCATTCTCGAGATCGTCGAGGTCCCCCAGCCGCTCAAAGCGATCTGAATAGCTCGCACCGAGTTTTGAGAGATACGTTGGTTTGCTGGGGTGGTCATCCGGAGTAAGCGCGACGGCTTGTTGCTGCATTGCGATTGCTTCCTGGATATCGTCGAGATCCCCCTGCCGGTCGAAGCGATTGGCATAGCCGATACTGAGGTTTGCGAGAAAGTCAGGCTTGCTGGGGTGGTCATCCGGAGTGAATGCGACGGCTTGCCGCCCCATCATAATTGCATTCTCTAGGTCGGCAAGATCTCCCAGCCGCTCAAAGCGAGCGGAATAGCCGTTATTGAGGTTTGAAAGATGCGCTGGTTTATCGGGGTGGCCGTCCGGGGTGAGTGTGACGGCCTGCCGCCCCATTATAATTGCATTCTCGAGATCAGCAAGATCCCCTAGCCGCTCAAAGCGCGCAGAATATCTGAAGCTGAGTTTTGAAAAATAGTTCAGTTTGTCGGGGTGGCCATCCGGAGTGAGCACGAGGGCTTGCTTCTCCATTGTAATTGCGTTTTCGATATCGGCGAGATCCCCTAGCCGCTTAAAGCGAGCGGAATAGCCGGTACTGAGGGTTGAAAAACAACTTGGTTGATCAGGGTGGCCATCCGGAGTGAGCACGAGGGCTTTCTGCCACATCACAATCGCCTTCTCGAGATCAACGAGATCCCCAAGCCGGTCAAAGCGAGCGGAATAGCTGGTGCTGAGGTTCGAGAGCCGAATTGGTTTATCGGGGTGGTCATCAGGAGTGAGTGTGAGGCCTTGCTGCTTCATTGTAATCGCATTCTCTAGGTCGGCAAGATCTCCCAGCCGCTCAAAGCGCATGTAATAGGTGCCACCAAGATTCGAGAGATGGGCTGGTTTGTCGGGGTGGTCATCCGGAGTGAGCACGAGGGCTTGCTGCTGCATTGTAACCACATTCTCCAGATCATCGAGATTTCCCAGCCACATAAAGCGAACAGAATAGCCGGTACCGAGGTTTGAGAGATGGGCTGGTTTGTCGGGGTGGTCATCCGGAGTGAGTGCGACACCTTGCTGCTTCATCGTAATTGACATCTCCAGATCGTCGAGATTTCCCTGCCGCCTAAAGCGAGTGGAATAACTGGTACCGAGGTTTGAGAGCTGCGCTGGTTTATCGGGGTGGCCATCCGGAATGAGTGCGACGCCTTGCTGGCTCATTTTAATCACATTCTCTAGATCGTCGAGATTCCCCAGCCGCCGAAAGCGAGTGGAATAGTGGTTACCGAGCTCTGAGAGAAAGTCTGGCTTGCTGGGGTGGCCATCCGGAGTGAGCGCGAGGGCTTTCTGCCCGGTGATGATAGCCTTCTCGAGCTCCGCGAGATCCCCCAGCCGCTGAAAGCGCGCGGAATAGACGGTACCTAGGCTTGAGAAATATTCTTTAGATGGGTAGCGGTGTTGTTGAGAAACCTAGCCACGAGATTATGATTGTTTGGGACTGACCGGCTAGGCGTGATATATCACTGTCAATTTGCTCTCGCTCTTCACGTTCCTCGGGAATCCTTCCTGCGACCGCCATCCCAGTGACATCCACCACGTCCCCGCCCTCCAGCCGCTCCTCCCTGATCGTGCCCGTGCCATTCAATGGCTTGCCCCGGTGGGATACGTAGATTTGGTTTGGCGGTTGTAAATCCCCTCTAGCAGCAGAGGGCACCATGCCTAGAATTTGCGCTCGGAGGTCGTCGAGACTCTCACTGTCGTCGATGGAGATCTCGTCATCGAGTTCTGTGCCGAAGCGTTCATGGAAATTGGAAGCGAGGCCAAAGTATTTGATGGAAAGGGTGATGAAGCGGCGGTCCTCTGTAGAAGTAGACTGTTAAGAATAATATACATTTAGGGAATGGTACCCACTCAGAATGAACTTCGTCCCAGAATATATGTTCAGGTCCCATAACGTGTGCGACTCCCGTAATGTGTGCACCCCGTCCAAAGAGAACGCATAGTCATCCTGGTCGTCCACATCCGCATCTACCTCGCGCAGCAGTTTACGAATATCTGAGATACGCGTGGTCGTTTTGAGCACAAATTTGTAGTATTTGCCTGCTCGTGTTGTCACAGAGAACTGTACCGCCGCAACTGTAGGCCACGCATTGAGCGTGAGCAGGGGAGACGGGATAGGAAGGTTACTTACCAGCATTTACAGTACACCCATCTACGAAGTCAAGATCTCCCAGCGTCTGTTCGTCGTCCTTTAGCTCGCGGCCGTTGAGGATAAGAGAATGCTCAGCCCAGTGAAAGGGATGGTTATTTGATAGAAGCTCCTTGTATGAACCCAGCGTCCGATCCAGCCTAACTGCAAACCCGATGCGGCTTCCTTCTGCATTTTTTATTCGGTCATCGATTGAGACCAGAATGCTGATGGTAGAAGGGGCTAAGACTGCTTCCCACGCCGAATCTAGAATGTTCATATCAACTGGCGTGGACCCTACAACTGGACATCGGTGCTCACCATCATTCACGAGTACCTTCTGCCCCTCGAGCGAGTATTCAGAGATAGCCTTATCATCCTGCATCTCTAGTAGCGTGACCACCTCATCCCCTTCCTCGTCTCCCTGGTTGTTCTCGAGTTTCAGCTGCCGAACAGTGATCTTCTCTTCGATTTTGATCTCTTCCTTCAGCTTCGCGACCGTGATGCCAGAGCTGACGGTGATATCGAAGACTGACCCGTCCTCTCGCACGAGTTCGAGTGTAATCTTTGACACATTCGATGGTGACACTGCGCCATGTTGCCATGTTCAGCGCCGAATGGCAACGTTTGTACAAGATGATCGCCTCACCTATGTGCAAGACATCGTTGGCTGCTAGCCCGTAATGGTCGACCCTCCTGGTATCGCGCAGCTCATGGCCTCTATAGTCGAGTCCAGGGACCTTGACCGATGTACCCTGTCCTGCAGCCACAATCAGGGCCTTCAACTCGTCCACCGTATTGGTCGGGTCCACGTCGATGGGAAACGAATTGCCTGCGACGGTCCGGGCGGTTATGTGGATCGTGGTGGTTGGTTGCATGGCTCCTGCCTTGTAGCCGGAAGACGGCTGGAGCAATGTACTAGCTGTTTGACGGATCTCAGTCTGGGAGCATTCGTGATGAGCTGAGCGCGTCTGCCACGTGACAGGTATGCACATCTCAGGGGATGTCGGGGAAAATAAACGGAACCTCCGAGTCAGGGCCACCACCACGACTCACACCCCATTAATACTGTCTACTCTCACATGCTTCCCCTCTATCCTACCTTCTAAATCACTGCCCATGGAGACCCTCCCACCCGAGATCCTGCACGCGATTTTTACCCTTGTCTGCACCGATGGTGGGCGCACTGGCTGCACGTTGTCCACCGTGTCGCGATACATCCGCGCCGCTGCGCTACCCATTATGTTGCGCACAGTCGTAGCGCGTGGGGTCCGCCAAATGCAAGCACTCGCTACCCTTCTCGAGAAACGAGTGCCGGGGAACAGAATGGTGCGTTATCTGTTCCTCACGGATGTCCGGCGCAGCCTGCAGCCTGCACTACCGCCCGGTTTGTCGCTCTTAAATGCTACGGGAGGCTATGACTCGACCATGGCGATGGGCAGAGGGATCGATGAGCACGAGCGTGAAAAATCCGAAGCCTTTGAATTCAAGCGTACCGCCGCAATCCAGCTCATTTTGGCTCTCACTGCGCCCACTCTCACCTCCCTCTCACTCGTCATCAAGCAATGCCAGTACACTGCCGTTCTTCTGCCTGTTTCCCTTCCGGGGCTCACGGAGTTAACCACTATCATGCACATACGTGACCCCACGCTCGCCGTGCTCTCCCTCGAATCCCTCCCGCACCTCCCGCGCCTGCGTCGCTGGAACATCAATATGCATAACCTCGGTGTCGCATCCGCGTACCTCGCGAGGCGCATTTCACGCATCGCACCACGACTCACCCACCTCCGTTTTTGCAGCGTGCCCAACCCATCCCAGGCACCGCATCAACTCCGTGACTGGGCGCTCGAGGCGGCGTTGGGAGTGCTATGGACGCCCCAAGACCTCATGGACCTCGCTATCGTACAGGCTGCAATGGGGCTGGGGGCAGTAGGGGATGGGAGCGCTACAGGGGGGCTGGACCTCACGGTGAAGCTCCCCACGGGCCTTAGGGATGTGTACATCCGGCCCATGCGTGGTCGGGACGCATACGCAGGCTACATGCGCCTTGTTTATCAGGAAAGTGTGCACCGTGTGCACATTGAGTACGTGCCTGAAGGGAACGCATATTTGGAGGAGGATTGGTCGTGGGAGGCGCGAGAGGCGGAGCGCGAGTGTTTGGAGCGGTCAGTAGGGCGCCGCGGGTGTTGGGTGCACCCACGGCTCACGTATAGCAAGAACATCAAGGGAGTTGCGGGGCGTCGGTCGCTGGAAGGCGCGGCATAACCGTGTCCGAACCTGCTTTCAATTTGGAGTCCCCAAGCTGCAACTACATATTCGGACATAAAACCATTGTATCCCAAAGTCATTTCACCGCGCGCAAGCTCGAAATCTGCATATCTAGAAGCACTTGTGAATCTGATCAACAATGACAGCGCTTTGACTGGGGGCAGCTGGTCGGGAGTATCTCGGGGACAATGTCCGAGTCGATAAAGATGATATATCCTTTTCAGGTTGTTGCTCAAGCTCACCAGTCACCATCTTGAAGGTACGACCAAGGTACTTCGACCGCTCAGCATCTACAGCCCTGCATCACTGATCATTCACCCTCCACATTATATATTGCTTCTATCAAGAATCAAGACAACTCGTAGCGATCGGATCCACGATTTTGATCCTCTTGATCCTCCATTGTCCTCCGTACAAAAATGCAGAGCGTTACCAGCCAGCCTGAGTCTACGCTTGAGGTAGATCCCATTTCTTCGATGCCCCTGCTGTTAAATACTCAGCACCCCTTGCCGTGGAATGTCAGACTTTTCCTTGCGCAGAACTGCAACGCTACATCACAGTCTACGGCCTCCACTCCACCACCTGGCCAGCAGGGAAACCAGCCCCGGAAACTCTTCAACACGCAATTCAGGCATGGAACAGATTCATAGCCCCTTATACACCAATTGGAGGCTTTCAACACGATTATCCAACCTCTGAGATTCTGTATGATGGAGTCTCCACGCTTCTTTTCGCCATGGGCACAATAACGTCTATATCAATACCTCAGCAGAAAAAGGATCACCTATTGCCATTTGTCGCGATGTGCCCAAGCATTTGGATTTGGATACAAACTTTGCTTGCCTGTGCGCAGCCCACTTGCCCTCAACATGGCGTATGGCTTGACCTCAAGCTAGAGACACGCCAGATGCGATACGACGCGGCATTGACGGCATTAGTGCTTCTCACTAGCCCCACTAGTCCAACCTGCTCCGTGGCGAGTAGAATGTCTGGGGTAATGTCGACTTCGGCGGCGTTGTGGATTGCAGAGGGCCGGGATCCCAGCTGCACATTCGGCTTCCAGGCAGCTTGGTTGATGCGGGATCCGCCCGAGGATTCAGAGCAGAACGTTTACTATCCACCTGACGTTCTCAAGCATATCGCGGACAGAGACTTGGATCATGATGCGATCATCAACGTGATGATTCTTCGCATTAACGGCAATTTACTACAGGAGCAGCCGGACATTTCAAGCTTAGGACAAGACCTTTTATTGCTGTGTGTTCAGGTCAAGGCCGATGAGACTGCCACTGAGCTATCTCAGAACATGCGACTGTCATTTCTATCCCGATCGACGTGCGCGGTGGAGATAGCCAACATACTCTCCCTCATCCTGGACAAATATACCCAAATCCAGTCTCTATTTGGCCAGCTACTAGACCCTTGCTTGAATATAGCTTTGATTCTGGTCGAGGAAAAATTCGCATTCCGCCGTATTTCCCAGCTACTGGACTCTGCATTCTTCAACCTGTTGGCGCGTGCCGATGGCTTACTTGGCCCGCCTGCGCCAGGCTTTCTCGGACCTCGTGAAGTAGTCGAGATCCTTGTGCCCTATGTGACCCGATTTTCTATATACCGATCCATGTCTACCCGCATGCGGACCGAGCTGCTTCCCACAAGAAGACGATACAAAGAGCCAAGTGGTCAACTAAATACACTATTTGCAACTTTCGATAAAAAGCTATCGCTATGGGAAAGGGAAGAGCGAGAACACAAGGCGTGTCTCTTTACCGTACGTGGCTGTGGAAATTTCCAGGTATGATTGTTATTCATATTCATTCATAAATACGACCGCTTACCCGACTGTAGTGTAGACTTGTTGATAAAGGGTACACATTTCGCAGGTGCTCTGGGTGCAATCTAGTCACATATTGCGATGTGGCTTGCCAGAAGTTACATTGGCGTTCTGGCCACAAGGACCTCTGTCAAGACATGAGTCGTAGGAGACAAGGTAATGATAAGTTACTTTGCGTTATTTTGAGCACTTCAATCTCATAGACAATCTAGATGCTGTCGGTCTCTCTGCGCCCGATCTGAGATTCTTGGCATTTTTGATCACAAAATCTGTCCAGAGCGTATCATCCGAAAATCGCTTGTCGGTCATGCGCAACTCGGTCGGCCACATAATCGGCACAAGATTTCCTGCCAACAGCAGTCCTGTTATGGCACTTCAATTCGACGGTGCTTGTCCGACGACGCCAAATTTAGCGATCTTTGATCTGAATGATGAAGCAAGCAGGGTCAATTTCTCGAAATCACGAAACATACCAGACATACGGGACGTGTGGCGACATGGCTGGTCATTGCAAGCGGAAGGGCCTGAAGAGGACAAGTGCTATCAGTTTCCAGTGCTACTGCTGGTACCTAGAACATGGGAAATACTGCAGCTCATGGCTATGGTAGTGACGACAAGAGTCCCTGTCGATAAGCATCCGGATAGCGATGTAACGGCAGTGACGTTGAGCATAGGTGGATTTACTACAAGTGAGTGGCAGTTTAATGAGGTGTTTCCTTTCGACCGAGCTAATCTGAGGATGAGTTAACACACACCTTCTAGAGAATGGCTAGGATTGGAAGGACCCTCGCCCTTTCACGCCGTTCAGATCTACGAAGTGCGATGTCAAGGTGTTAGGTTACATAACCGTGGACGAGCGGACGCGAAGTGTCTAAAATGATTGCGATGCCCATGTACATTATCAACCCTGTCCGCAGCGCTACAAGAAATGGCAGACACACGTCAGATTCTGGCGCTACCCATACACTTTGTGTTGGTGGCAAATCAAAACCAAAGCAATTTGAAAGTGCACGACATACACTACTAATAACTATAGACCCATGGCATCCTCGCGGTCAATCACGCCTATACATATTCTGCAGTACTGCGGCTTGGAAGCTCCTAAATACATAGAGGTTGGTGGCAGATGTCATGATTGCGGTCAACACCGGTCAGGTGCGCTTTGATTAGGGGCAGCTGGGTCTCGGGGTCAATGACGATGATAAGGTTGTTGCGCTTCATTGCATCACGGTCATCGTCTTGAAGCTACGGCCAAGGTATTTTGACCGTCCAGCATCTACAGCCAATTCATCCTTCACATTATATATCGCCTCAATCAAGAATCAAGACAGCTTGCAGTGATCTGATCGACTGCGGTTTTGGACATCATCTTAAGCTTAATCCTCCAACATTCTCCGCGCAAATATGCAGAACGTTACCAGTCAGCCTAAATCTATGCTTGAGGTAGATCCCATTTCTTCCGTGCCCCTTCCGTTAAACACTCAGCACTCCTTGCCGTGAATATTAGACTTTTCCTTGCGCAGAGATGCACCACTACATCACGCAAAACGATCTCTTCATCACCTGGCCAGCGGGGAAAACAGCGGAAACCCTTCAACGCGTGATACAGGCATGGAATAGATTTGTGGTCCCTTATACACCAAGTGGAGGCTTTCAGCACGAATATCCGACCTCTGATATTCTCTACGATGGAGTCTCCGCGCTTCTTGCGTCCATGGTCAGACTATCATCTGCGCCAATGCCTCAGCAGAAAAAGGACCCCCTATTGCCATTTGTCGCGATGTGGCCAAGCATTTGGATTTGGATACAAATCTTGCTTGCCTGCGCGCATCCCACTTGCCCTCAGCATGCTGTATGGCTCGACCTCGAACTAAAGACACGCCTGCTGCGATACAGGGTAGCATTAGGGGCATTGGAGTTTTTCACTCGCCCTACTAGTCCAACCTGCTCCGTGGCTAACAAAACGCCTGGGGTAATGTCAACTTCGGCGGCGCTGTGGATTGCAGAGGGCCAGGATCCCAGCTACACATTCGGCTTCCAAGCAGCTTTGTTGATGCGGGAGCAGCCCGGGCCCGGGCAGATTTTGTATGCACCAGACGTTTTCAAGCATGTTGCGGACGGAGAACTGGGTCATGATGCCATCATCGGCGTGATGATTCTTCGCATTAATGGTAATTTATTACAGAAACAGCCGGACGTTTCATACTTAGGGCAAGACCTTTCATTGCTGTGTATTCTGGTAACGGCCGACCAGACTGCCCCTGAGCTATCTCAGAACATACGACGGTCATTTCTATCACGATCGACGTGCGTGGTGGAAATAGTCAACATACTCTCCCTTATCCTCGACAAACATACCCAAATGTCGCCCAGACTCGACCAGATACTAAACCCTTACTTGCATATAGCTTTGGTTCTGGTCCAGGAGACTAAGGTCGCATTCCGCCGTATTTCCCAGCTACTGGACACTCCATTCTTCAGCCTATTGGCGCGTGCCGATCGCTTACTTGGGCCGCCTGGGTCAGGTTTGCTCGGACCTCGTCAGGTAATCGAGAGGCTTGTGCCATATGTGTCCCGATTCGCTATATACCGATCCATGTCTAGCCGCATGCGTACCGAGATGCTGCCCACAAGAAGGCAATACAAAAATTCAGATGGACAACTGCACACACTGTTTGCGACTTTCGAGACCCAGCTATTATCATGGGACAAGGAAGAGCGGGCATACAAGGCGTCCCCCTTTAACGCGCGCAGCTGCGGAAACTCTCAGGTACGATCCGCATCCATCTTCATTCGCAAACACTGCCTCTTACCCGAAACTGTATACGATAGTGCAGGATTGTTGATAGGGGGTACACATTTCGCTGCTGCTCTGGGTGCAATCTAGTCACCTATTGCGACGTGGCTTGCCAGAAGTCACATTGGCATTCTGGCCACAGGGAACTCTGTCGAGATATGAGGCTTGGGAGACAAGGTAATGCCAAGCTGCTTTCGCGATATTTCAATTATTTCAATCTAATGGATACCCATGGGAATACAGATGTTGTGGGTCTCTCTGCGCCAGATCTGAGATTCTTGGCATTTGTAATCACAAAATCTTTCTCGAGCGTATCATCCTCAGATCGCTTGTCAGTCGGCAGAAACTCGCTCGGCCATCTGATAGGCAACAGATTTCCTGCCAATAGCAGTCCTGTTATTACACTCCACTTCGACTCTCCGCATTGGCCGCTATTCGAGATCGTTGATCTGAATGATCAAGCAAGGAGGGCTGATTTCTCGAAATCACGAAATATATCAGACGTACGGGATGTGTGGCGGCAAGACTGGTCATTCCAAGCGGATGGGCCTGCAAAGGATGACAGCCTTCAGTTTCCGGTGCTGGCGTTTGTACCCAGAACATGGGAAGCGCCACAGCTCATGGCGATGGTACTGACGTTGAGAGACGCCGTCGGTGATCACCAGGGTAGCGATGTCAAGGGCAGCGACGTCGAGCATAGATGGATCTATTACAAGTGAGTGGCAGTGGATAGGAGTCCTAGTATTTCATGTAAGCTAATCTGAGCATGAGTTAAAACGCACCTTTCAGAGAATTGTTAAGAATTTGAAAGGCCCTCGCCCTTCCACGCCTTGTAGATCTACGCAGTACGATGTTAAAGTGTGTACTTTCGGTTGCTTGTGCATGACGCGCTTCAAGTCATCCGGGGTGATCTGGTATCTTTCGAAGTTGGCGTCGGTTATGGAAATCACAAACCGGTCATCTGTGTTTGTGCAATGAAAATCAGCGATTGTTCCAAGTATGGGACAGGAATATCAATTACCGGCATCGTATTTGGCCACCTCATCCGCGCTCTTCTCGATGGCCTCAACTAGGAAATGATATATTCTCAGTACAGTGCGCGGTCAGCAAATGGGATGTCAATGTTAACGCGCACCTGTGTTGTCCCCGGAAAAAGTGTACTGAGTGACCATTGCCATCTTCTCGACGATCTTCCATCGGTCCCTTATCTCTGTGGGTGGATCGTTCACCTCGGACAGCGGTATGGTCGGCGAGTCCCCAGACTGGGTCGAACATCATCAGACTACTTACTTCCGTCTGGCAACACGACCTTCAGAAACCAATACTCACATGTCCGTATATTTGGAATCCAAAGTGCGGTTAGTCAGGACGGATCACAAGATGCACGAGATATATGAACCGGCACGTACATCCCAAGCATACTTCTCCTTCCGAGAAACGCGGTCGAAGGCTTCCATGAGCATATCCGCTTCGACCAAGTAACAATGTCAGCCCGATTCCTCGTGATACTTGCCAGCGGCATGACATGCCCGTTTCTAGACTCCTCTGCAGGCGCCCATCGTACTGGAACGGTACATCGAGCCACTAATATCGAACATGAACCGGATGCGCTTAGGTCTGTCAAAAAATGTTGCAAAGTCAGCATAGAAACAAACGGTCAGAAGGATTCTCAGGAGTGAGGGACATAAATTAAACACGTACTTCATCTGCGGCCGCCCAATCTCGGGCTTCTCCATTCTAAGTCGCTTGAAGACCGTCGCCTCGCCTGTGATGCCCTCCGTCAAGCACCTGTCGTCGAGCTCGCCGTCGGTCTGGCGCTTCGCCCACACGCGCTCTTCCTCTTTCGTGGCCAAATCTGTAGATCATAACATTCATAAACAAAATGAGCACTGGGGTCTGAAATTGTGAATATGGATTGGATGGGACGCACGTTCGAGGAGATCATGGAGCGAGCGGATATGCGTGTCCACGCCTTCTAATAGCTGACCATAGCCCTTTGCTTCGGATACTGACATGTTGAGCTCTTCCAGTCGGCGCTACAGCTCTCCACAGGCCGTTTCGCGAGCTCTGTCTTTGATGTGGTCGGGAACATCTTTCTTCAGCTTGTCCGACACCTTATAAGCGGAGTGATCAGCAAACATACTTGGAAATCCTCATTTCCCTGATTTGGAGAGGGCATAGTGCGTACCTGCAGGATCTTGTGGCCTTTGTACAGCCGCTTGCAGCCCCCTCTCCCGCCCTGGCCTGCAGTATCCCGGCCGCCGGACTAACGAGAGCTGTCAGTCGCAATGAGCATCATGTGAGAGGGGAAGAACTTACACCTTTGTTCCCCCCTTCATGTGGCTTGTCGTCGTGTTCGCCTTCTTTGGGCTCATCTAGCTCGGTGCTGCCAGTGGGCTCAAACTTCATCTCGTGGATCTTATGATGTCCTCGTCGAGCTCTGGCGCGAGCTGTGCGAGTGATTTCCGCTTAGAGCCGTGGTCGGGATTCACAATGGAATGGCTGCAAAGATAAATCAGTGTTCACAATCTCGTGAATGAATGAATTATTGCTCGCCAATTGAAATTGTTGCCCAACACTTGCCAAAAATGATTTCCCAAGAACGCTACGCAGACGTGATGAACGAACTGATCCGAAGAGCAATTACGATGCATGGCGGTTAGCCAACAAAACCAACCCAAACTTCGGGTACACGACGATATCCCCCTCCCTACCCGAGACCTTCCTCATGCGTCTGCCGACCGACAGCGTCATCTCGCCCTGGCCCACCAGACTACGGAAGATCGCTAACGTGTCCGGGCACTTTGTCTGCCTTGTCGATGATGATCACCCTGCCGTGAATGATCGCTCGAAAGAGTGGCGAGTCTGTGTGCTTGATGACGCTGCGCTCGAGGGAGGTGGTGAACATGAACTGGTTCACGGTGGTATCCCGGTGCAGTTGGATATATTCTCGAGGGCGACCAAGAAGCTGACGAAAGTGAGATTGGCTTTAGATTATTTGGAATTTCTCATACATGACAGCCTATCAAAGCGATCAGGACAAACAACTTCATTTTCCAGGGTAGAGCCGACCCGTCGATTATCTTGTTCTTCTCCACACCCTGATTCCCCAGCAACGCCAAGTGTTCCCCCAGCACCTCCATGTCGACCGCAAGCTCGCGCATGCTCCTCGTCTGTATCAACTTATCATAGAAGTGGACCATGTGTGGGATATGCGCCGCCACTCCCTCAGGATCCAGCGCAGGGTCGAACCGCGGGATGGAGGTGGGCGTGCTGCTAGTGCTGTCCGGGCTGCTGATCTCTGAGAAGAGGATATACGCGTCTTGAACAATTGGTGATGGGTTAAACTGCAATAATGAGGTATTTAGAGTTGTGGTATCTCGCGAAAAGTGGAAAAGTGGGAGAGGGGCATACCCAAGCACTCTTCTTCTTGATCCCCGCATCCTCCAACAGCTCATCCAGATTCATCCGCTCCACCGCACGCAGGAACTCCGCAAGCAGCGAGCGCGTGATGAGCCCCTGCAAATCCTCTTCCTCCGGGGACCGCGCAACCCGCCGCGCGATCCTGACAAGACTCCGCGTGCTCAGCTTCCAGTGCTTCTGCACCGTGTCGGCCAACATGCTCTCCCTGTACTTGTTTTAGACATGACGGGCGCTGGGAACCCCACTGCCGCGGTCGCGAAGATGGAGGCCTCGTCGGCGGGCGCCATGGGCTGCGCGGCGATGGGGAAGAACACGTTCGCGTGTTCCGCGTGCAGCCAGTCTGTCAGGCGCATGCTCTTCACAGCCGCGCCAGCTGCCCGGTGCTCAATTGGGGCGGGGGAGGGAACATTGCGGCAAGAGCAATAAGCTTGGCGAGTGCGATCTGTGGGAACGCGGGCACGGTGTATTTGGACACCGCGTCGAGGGCATCACGCACTTCGTAGGCATATTGGGTCGCGAGGATGGTGTCTCGCACTTTATCCACGACTTCACATCCCTTTGAATCGAATCTAGGGATAGCGAGGAGCGCGCCCACGGGGTCGACGAAGCGCGCCTAGAATCGGGAGCGAAAGGGCGGGTCGAGCGGGTAGCCCGGGTACGGTGGGACGGGCGCGGCGATGGCAATAATGCGGAAGGAGGGGTGGGCGGGGATGAATTGCTTCTAGTCCCTTTGCTCCTTCGATGCGCTGCTGCCACCCAGGAGGGCGTGGCGGTGCGGGTGGATGATATGTGTCCCGTCGTCGGGGTTCATCTCGCGGTTCTCCAGCAGGTTGTTCAAGATCTACTCTCCTTTGCAATTAGCACGCGTCCCTCTTGATATCTCAACGTGAAGAAAGACTGACCGGCATGATCCCCCGCTCGGCTTTCTCGATCCCTTCAAGAATAAGGATCCTCCTGCTCTTGACAGCGCGCTCAGCCGGGCTGTCTACGTAGACAAGCTGTCCCCCGGCCCTAATTTCGCGGCCCTGCTTAAGCTCGGTCTCGCCGATGTCGCGGTGGATGGATATGTGCTCATATTCCGCGTTTATCATGCTACCACATACCATCAGTATTCAAGACCATCTTAACCTACATATGAAAGGGAATTAAACGCACCTGGCAAAAGTCAGCGCCAACCGTCTTGCATACGGTCCTGGCTGGCTGACGAGAAAAACATCCTGCCTTAGCAAGTACTTCTGCAGCAGGAGATGAAGATTGTCCGCATTGATTGGATTGGAAACGCCCAGCAGCTCTACCGAGTGTACTAGTCTAGAGGGAGTCTGGGATGCTGGGACGGGGTAGGTGATATCGCCGAGAGTGATGTTCTGTGATGTTGCCAATCGGGGGAGGGGCGGGTGTGAGTCTGTGTGAGTGAGTGCAGGATTTGGGTTAGACGGCGCTGGGGGGCCATGGGGTGGAGCAGGGGGTGAACCAGAAGGGCTGCCCTCTGGGGTATATGGAATAAGGACGTCGTCGTGATGAGCTCGAATGCATATAATTTCGGCCAGGCGCTTGAATTCATGCGCTTGCGCAGAACGGTCACTTTCACGTTCACTGCATCGTCTCCTCCACTCAACGCTGATACTGAGATATTCTGGCAACAGCAATCCAAATACAAAGAAACGGCAGGTTCTACATATTTACCCTTGGACAGCCACAATTTGGCAACCATCGTACACAGGCCAACGCCCCGCTCTCCACCCTTGCACCATCAGTCTTTTATGGATTATTTATGGCCATCAAGTTCTCAGATCACGACAATCTCCATACTGATCAGGCCTCAATCCACCCACCCTCCATGGTCTGCGCTCATTCGAGGTAATGACAAGGCAATCTCGTGCTGATCGCATTCTGCGTAACTCGTGTGTGAGGCAATTGCAAGTATCTAGAAGCTTGGACATTGATATTCGCAGTTGACTGCATAAATACCATTACATGCTCTGCAATAGCGATGTCTGCGATCTCCATGCCACCGTGCTAGGCCCAAAAGCAAAATAAATACATCTTGCACAGAAAATAAACGAGCAATATGACAAGAAAGTCCTACACAACATTGCATATGAGATACTGCAAGGAGGTCCTCGTCAGTGTGATCCGAATCGCACATTCAAGAGCAAAAACACTTACCAAGCTCATCAAACACCGTAGTACACGAATGGCGCCCATCTTTCCATCGTCACGGTTGAGTCTTCTCGGAGTCGCGATACAGCGTAATTCAACGCAGCGGCTGTTTCAGTGAGATCAACCTTGTCCAGCCCATTCCGCAGGAGATATACATAGGTGTGTTTGGCGATGACGGGGGCATCTTTATCCTGAATGCTCCACATTGTGGCGATGACGCTAGAAAATCCGGCAAACTGCATTCCCGCAGAGAGATGTATGGCTTCTCCAGGGGAATCCTGTAGCCCAGATGCGGACTGACATGTCGAAAGGAACGCAAATCGAGCGGAAGCGAGTTGTTTGGCGGCGATGACGGATAGCTTTAGCCTTCCATTATGCAACACGAATGCGCTCTCCATCCCGTCCATTGCATCTTGCATGGCATGGCAGGCGAAATGCACCCAAGAGCACGTATTTAGCGCGGTGGAAACTCGATCAATGGTGGCATCGGCGCGGTCAAAGTGCTGTAATTTTCCTTCTGGCCAACCCGCCGCCAAAACTGTTTGCATAACAATGTCGACTTCAACTGTGGCATGGGGGATGCGCGATTGTCCCGGAGTGTCAGGTTGGCTGATCGTAAGCAGCATCGGATTTCCACTGATAGCCTCACTCTGTCGTTTCTGTGCTTCAGCGAGTGAGCTCAGGGTTGTGGCATAGGAGGACACGGCGAGCTGGCTGACAGGCCCGGCAGCGTGGATCGGGATGACAGTGAGTGGACCGGTTAGATACCAGAAGATTCGATTGGTAGGAACTTGCCCCTGCATGCGCTGGAGCGGAATTCCAAGTCCATTTTCGGTGAAAATTGGTTTGAGGATATGTTCCCAGATCTGAGGTAGCCTAGCCAGGGAGCTTTGCCGATCCTCCGTAACGTCAGCCCTTCCTTGCCTCTGCACTATACAATCGGAGGTGATAAGGTCTGTTTCTTGACCTGGTTTGAGGGTGTCAACGTTGATCCTATCCAAGACCTCGAGCAGCGTCAAGGAGCGCTCCCGATCTCGCTTGTCATCAGCCCTGGTGTGCTGCAGCTCTATGCCGGCGGTGTGTTTGAGCGACTTTGCGACATCAACTTTTGACAATGGTACATGGCGAATTTGATTGGTGCGGTCAAAGATGAGTGCGTCGGTTCCAAGTTTGCTGATGTTGATGATGACGATGCGTCCAGCGCCGGCAGCGCCACGGAGCCGATTGAATGGGGTCGGCTTGAGAAAGAATTCAAACCCTGGAAGCGACCTTATCTCCTTTATCAGTGATTCCCGCTTCAAAACTAAGTCCCGATGATATGCCAGTCGACGCTCGTATAGCTGCGTGTCGTCGTCGGTGGCAGAAAGGCCTGAAAAGCTGCTGATATCTAATTTCTGGGACACTGTCTCGAGCTCCCCTGCCAACGCTGGCTGCTCTGCCTTCAAGTCCTGTAGGCCGCTTCGCACTGACGAAGCCTGTTGCCAAAATACTGAGCGAGCCATATCCACCAGCTCCACTGCTTCCTCAAATCTGCCAAGCTGGATGGCGCACGTTGCTGCCATGCATCCCAGTTCCTCCGGCTTCTCCTTCGCCAACCAATCTTGTCGAGAAGCAATATCTAATCCCAGCCACGCGACTTCAGGTAGTATTTCGATGGCTGTACGAAGCGCCTGCAACGCCGATGGAATATCACCTGATATTAAAGATAAGGTTGCCCAACGTCGGGATGCATTCAGCAAAACGCTGGGAGACGCCCCCAGTGATTGTGCAGCCAATTTCGTTGTCATAATCGCATTCTCGAGATCGGCGGGATCCCCCAGCCGTCCAAAGCGAGCGGAATGGCTGAAACCGAGGTTTGAGAGATACGTTGGTTTGCTGGGGTGGTCATCCGGAGTGAGTGTGATGCTTTGCTGCTGCATTCTAATCGCATTCTCCAGATCATCGAGATTCCCCATCCGATCAAAGCGATCGGAATAGCCAGTACCAAGATTTGAGAAACAACTTGGTTGATCGAGGTGGCCGTCCGGGGTGAGCGCCAGGGCTTTCTGCCACATCATAATCGCCTTCTCGAGATCGGCGAGATCTTCCAGCCGCTCAAAGCGAGCGGCATAGACGGTACCGAGGCTTGAGAAATAATCTGGTTGGTCAGGGTGGCCGTCCGGGGTGAGCGCGAGGGCTTGCTGAAAGTTTGCAATAGCGTGCTCGAGATCAGCAAGATCCCCTAGCCGCCCAAAGCGAGCGGAATAGCCGGTACCGAGGGTTGCCAAACAACTTGGTTGGTCAGGGTGGTCGTCCGGGGTGAGCACGAGGACTTTCTGCCACATCATAATCGCCTTCTCGAGATCGGCGAGATCCCCCAGCCGGTCAAAGCGAGAGGAATAGGTGGTACCGAGGTTTAAGAGATAAGTTGTTTTCCCGTGGTGGCCATCTGGAGTGAGGGCGAGGGCTTGTTGACAGTTTGCAATAGCATTCTCGAGATCGGCAAGATCTCCCAGCCGTCCAAAGCGATCGGAATAGCCGGTCCCAAGGTTTGAGAAACAACTTGGCTGGTCAGGGTGTCCGTCCGGGGTGAGCGCGAGGGCTTTCTGCCACATCATGATCGCCTCCTCGAGATCGGCGAGATCCCCCAGCCGGTCAAAGCGAGCGGAATAGCTGGTACTGAGGTTTGCGAGCCGAGTGAGTTTGCTGGGGTGGCTATCCGGAGTGACGGCGAGGGCTTGCTGATAGTTTGCAATCGCACTCTCGAGATCGGCGAGATTCCCCAGCCGGTCAAAGCGCTCGGAATAGCCTGTACCGAGGGTTGCGAAATAACTTGGTTGGGCAGGGTGGCCGTCTGGGGCTCGCGCGAGGGCTTGCTGACAGTTTGCAATAGCATTCTCGAGATCATCGAGATCCCCCAGCTGCTCAAAGCGATCGGAATAACCGGTACCGAGGGTTGCGAAACACCTTGGTTGGTCAGGGTGGCCGTCCGGGGTGAGCGCAAGGGCTTTCTGCCACATCATGATCGCACTCTCAAGATCAGCGGGATCCCCCAGCCGCCAAAAGCGAGAGGAATAGCCGGTGCCAAGGTTTGAGAAACAATTTGGTTGGTCAGGGTGGCCGTCCGGGGTGAGCGCGAGGGATTTCTGCCACATCGTAATCGCCTTCTCGAGATCGGCGAGATCCCCCAGCCGGTCAAAGCGAGTGGAATAGCTCACACTGAGATTTGAGAGGCGAGTTGGTTTGCTAGGGTGGCCATCCGGAGTGAGGGCGAGGGCTTGCTGACAGTTTGCGATGGCATTCTCGAGATCAGCAAGATCCCCCAGCTGCTCAGAGCGATAGGAATAGCCGGCACCGAGGGTTGCGTAACAACTTGGTTGCTCAGGGTGGCCGTCCGGGGTGAGTGCGAGGGCTTGCTGGAAGTTTGCAATAGCATTGTCGAGATCGGCAAGACCCCCTAGCCGCCTACAGCGATGGAAATAGCCGGTCCCGAGGGTTGCGAAACACCTTGGTTGGTCAAGGTGGCCGTCCGGGGTGAGCGCGAGGGCTTTCTGCCACATCATGATCGCACTCTCAAGATCAGCGAGATCCCCCAGCCGCCCAAAACGAGAAGAATAGCCGGTACCAAGGTTTGAGAAACAACTTGGTTGGTCAGGGTGGTCATCCGGGGTGAGCGCGAGGGCTTTCTGCCACATCATAATCGCTTTTTCGAGATCGGCGGGATCCCCCAGCTGGTCAAAGCGAGAGGAATAGCTGGTGCCGAGTTTTGAGAGAAGATTTGGTTTGCTGGGGTGCCCATTCAAAGTGAACGCGAGGGATTTCTGGAACGCCATAATCGCCTTCTCGAGCTCTGCCAGATTCCCCAGCCGCTGGAAGCGCGCGGAATAGACGGTACCGAGGCTTGAGAAAATATCTTCAGATGGGTAGTGCTGTGGTTGAGAAGCTTAACCACGAGATTGTGATTGTTTGGGACTAACCGGCTAGGCATGATATATCACTGTCAATTTGCTCTCGCTCTTCACGTTCCTCAGGAATCCTTCGTTCGAGCGCCATCCATGTGACATCCACCACATCTCCGTCCTCCAGTCGCTCCCTGATCGTGCGCGTGCCGTCCAATGGCTTGCCCCGGTGTGATACGTAGACTTGGTTTGGTGGTTGAAAACCCCCTTTAGCAGCAGAGGGCACCATGGCTAGAACTTGCGCTCGGAGGTCGTCGAGACTCACACTGTCGTGGATGGAGATCTTGTCTTCGAGTTTTGTGCCCAAGCGCTCATGGAAATTGGAAGCGAGGCCGAAGTATTGGATGGAAAGGGTGATGAGGCGGCGTTCCTCTGTAGATGTAGAGCGTTGAAAATAGTGTGAGTATACATTTAGGGAATGGTACCCACTGAGAATCAACGTCGTCCCAGAATATATGTTGAGGTCCCATAACGTGCGCGACTCCTGTAGTGTGTGCACGCCGTCCAAAGAGAACGCGCAGTCATCCTGGTCACTCATGTCTGCATCCACCTCGCGCAGCAGTTTACGGATCTCTGAGATGAGTGTGGTCGCCTTGAGCGCAAATTTGTAGTCTTCGCCTGCTAGTGTCGCCACGGAGAGCTGTACTACCGCAACTATAAGGCACACATTGAGCGCGAGCAGGGGAGACGGGATAGGAAGGTTATTTACCAGCATGGAGAGTGCACCCCTCCACGAAACCAAGATCTCCCAGCGTCTGTTCGTCGTCCTTGATTTCTCGGCCGAGGAGGATAAGGGAATGTTCGGCGCAGTCAAAGGCATGTTTATTTAATAACAGCTCCTTAAAGGAACCCAATGTCCGATCCAGCCTAACTGCAAACCCGATGCGGCTTCCTTCTGCATTTTTTATCCGGTCATCGATGGAGACCAGAATGCTGATCGTAGAAGGGGGATGAAGCTCGATCCAGGACAATTGAGGCTCTGGAGTCTGCTCTGGGATTGGATCCCCTGATTCCAAGGGGTGAAGATCCATATACAGAGATATCGGTCCTGGTGCGACTTCGGGAATGGCGCGTTCATCGCGGCCAATGGGATGTAGCTCGATCCAGTGCGAAAGAGATGATGGAGGGTTCTCTGGTCTTGACACACGCCTGGGTGGCAGTGGGAGTACAGAGGGTGAGAGAGAGTCCGATGAAGTCTCTCTGACTATTTGTTCGTGATGCTTGACTTCGAGCTCGTTCAATAGAGACGTCTCGTCGTCGTTCGGAGATACGGGGGCGTCTGTCGATGCCATGCTCTGAGCCTAAACGTCTCCATCAGAACAGGTCGGGGGGTCCAGTGCAACATGTACAACGCGTCACGTACGCGTTAAATCGACGTTAAATGGTCGATTGGCTGGGGAAGCACCGATGAGCGCTTACGCGTGCACAACTTGAATGTAATGTAAGTAATACCGGCAGCGCTCCCTCGGTGCTCACGCGACGTCGGGGAAAATAAACAGAACACCACCACCACGACACCCCATTTTGTCTACTCTCACATACTTCCCATCTATCCTACCTTCTAAATCACTGCCCCACGGAGACCCTCCCACCCGAGATCCTGCACGCGATTTTTACCCTTGTCTGCACCGATGGCGGGCGCACTGGCTGCACGCTGTCCACCGTGTCGCGATACATCTGCGCCGCTGCGCTACCCATTAAGTTGCGCACAGTCGTAGCGCGTGGGGTCCGTCAAATGCAAGCACTCGCCACCCTTCTCGAGAAACGGGCGCAGCCTGCAGCCTGCACTACCACCCGGTTTGTCGCTCTTGAATGCTACGGGAGGCTATAACTCGACCATGGACATGGATAGAGGGATCGATGAGCATGAGCATGAAAAATCCAAAGCCTCTGAACTCAAGCGTACCGCCGCAATCCAGCTCATCCTGTCTCTCACTGTGCCCAATCTCACCTCCCTCTCAATCGTCATCAAACAATGCAAGTACACTGCCGTTCTTCTGTCTGTTTCCCTTCCGCGGCTCACGGAGTTGACCACTTTCATGCACATTCGTGACCCCACGCGTGCTCTCCCTCGAGTCCCTCCCGCGCCTGCGTCGCTGGAGCATCAACATGCATCACCTCCGTATCGCATCCGCGTACCTCGCGAAGCGCATCTCACGCATTGCACCACGACTCACCCACCTCTGTTTTTGCAGGGTGCCCAACCCAAGCACCACACCAACTCCGTGACTGGGCGCTCGAGGCGGCGCTGGGGGTGCTGTGGACGCCCCAGGACCTCATGGGCCTCGCTACCGTACAGGCTGCAATGTGGGCCGGGAGCAGGAAGGGACGGGAGCGCTACAGGGGGGCTGGACCTCACAGTGAAGCTCCCCACGAGCCTTAGGGATGTGTACATCCGGCCCATGCGTGGTCGGGACGCATACGCAGGCTACATGCGCCCCGTTTATCAGGAAAGTGTGCACATTGAGTACATGCCCCAAGAGAACGCATATTTGGAGGATTGGTCGTGGGAGGCGCGAGAGTCCCAAGCTACAAGTTACAACTACATATTCGGACATAAAACCATTGTATCCCAAAGCCCTTTCACCGCGCGCAAGCTCGAAATCTGCATGCGTATATCTAGAAGCACTTGTGAATCTGATCAACAATGACAGCGCTTTGACTGGGGGCAGCTGGCGAGTATCTCGGGGACAATGTCGATCCAGATTCCAGATGATATGTCCTCAGGCTTTTCCAATCCAGGTTGTTGCTCGAACTCACGAGTCACCATCCTGAAGTTACGACCAAGGTACTTCGACCGTCCAGCATCTACAGCCCTACATCACTGATCATTCACCCTTCACATTATATATTGCTTCAATCAAGAATCAAGACAACTCGCAGCGATCGGATCGACTACGATTTTGATCGTCTTGATCCTCCATTATCCTCCGTACAAAAATGCAGGGCGTTACCAGCCAGCCTGAGTCTACGCTTGAGGTAGATGCCATTTCTTCGATGCCTCTGCTGTTAAATACTCAGCACCCCTTGCCGCGGAATGTCAGACTTTTCCTTGCGCAGAATTGCAGCGCTACATCGCAGTCCACAGCCTCCACCCCACCGCCTGGCCAGCGGGGAAAGCAGCGTCGGAAACCCTTCAACGCGTAATTCAGGCATGGAACAGATTCATAGCCCCTTATACACCAGTTGGAGGCTTTCAACATGATTATCCAACCTCTGAGATTCTGTACGATGGAGTCACCACGCTTCTTTTCACCATGGGCACAATAATGTCTGTATCAATGCCTCAACGGAAAAAGGATCCCCTATTGCCGTTTGTCGCGATGTGGCCAAGCATTTGGATTTGGATACAAACCTTGCTTGCCTGTGCGCAGCTCACTTGCCCTCAACATGTATGGCTTGACCTCAAGCTAGAGACACGCCAGATGCGATACGATGCGGCATTTGGGGCACTAGAGTTTCTCACTCGCCCTACTAGTCCAACCTGCTCTGCGGCGAATATAATGCCTGGGGTAATGTCAACTTCGGCGGCGCTGTGGATTGCAGAGGGCCGGGATCCCAGCTACACATTCGGCTTCCAGGCAGCTTGGTTGATGCGGCTGCCGCCCGACTCAGAGCAGAACGTTCACTATCCACCTAACGTTCTCAAGCATATTGCGGACAGAGACTTGGATCATGATGCGATCATCAGCGTGATGATTTTTCGCATTAAAGGCAATTTACTACAGAAGCAGCCGGAGCCTTCAAGCTTAGTAAAAGACCTTTTATTGCTGTGTGTTCAGGTCAAGGCTGACGAGACTGCCACTGAGCTATCTCGGAACATGCGACGGTCATTTCTATTCCGATCGACGTGCGCGGTGGACATAGCCAACATACTCTCCCTCATCGTGGATAAATATACCCAAATTCACACTCTATTCGGCCAGCTACTAGACCCTTGCTTGAATATAGCTTTGATTCTGGTCGAGGATAAATTCGCATTCCACCGTATTTCCCAGCTGCTGGACTCTTCATTCTTCAACCTGTTGGCGCGCGCCGATGGCTTACTTGGCCCGCCCAAGCCATACTTGCTCGGACCTCGTGAAGTAATCGAGAGGCTTGTGCCAACCTTTTTGACCCGATTATCCACATACCGATCCATGTTTACTCGCATGCGGACCGAGGTGCTGCCCACAAGAAGACAATACAAAAATCCAAATGGACAACTGCGCGCACTGTTTTCTACTTTCGAGACAAAGCTATCATCCTGGGAAAAGGAAGAGCGGGAATACAAGACGTGTCCCTTTATCGTACGCAGCTGTGGCAACTCTCAGGTACGATTCATATTCATATTCATTCGTAAAAATAATCGCTTACCTGAAACTGTACACGATAGTGTCGGCTTATTGATAGAGGGTACACATTTCGCAGGTGCTCTGGTTGCAATCTGGTCACCTATTGTGATGTGGCTTGCCAGAAGTTACATTGGCGTTCTGGCCACAAGGAACTCTGCGGAGACATGAGTCGCGGGAGGCAAGGTAACTAAGTTGCTTTCGCGTTATTTTAAGTACTTCGATCTAATAGATACCCATTGGAATCTAGATGCTGTCGGTCTCTCTGCCCCCGATCTGAGATTCTTGGCGTTTTTAATCACGAAATCTGTCCTGAGCATAACATATGAAGATCGCTTGTCGGTCGTCCGCAACTCGGTCGGCCATATAATCGGCACAAGATTTCCTGCCAACAGTAACCCTGTTGTCGCACTCGACTACGACTGCCCGGAGTGGCCCGGATTCCGGATCGTTGATCTGAATGATGAAGCAAGGATGCTTAGTTTCTCGCAATTAAATAACATACCAGACATACGGGATGTGTGGTGGCAAGGCTGGTCATTCCAAGCGGATAACCCCGTAGAGGATGCCAAGTTCCATCAGATTCCAGTACTGGCATTGGTACCCAGAACATGGGAAACACCGCAGACCATGGCTTTGGTAGTGACGATAAGAGGCACTGTCGATGAGTATCGGGATATTCATGTCAAGAGCCGCGACGTTGAGCATAGGTGGATCTATTACAAGTGAGTGGCAGTTGAAATGAGGCGTCCTGTTGGTTCGATTAAGCTAATCTGAGGATGAGTTAAAACATACCTTTCAGAGAATGGCTAAGATTGGAAAGGCCCTTGCCCTTCCACGTCTTTCAGATCTACACAGTGCGATGATCCTAACCGTGAACGAACGAACGCAAAGTGTTTGAAATGATTGCGATGCCCATGTACATTATAAACCCTGTCTGCAGCGCTACAAGAAATGGCAGACCCACGTCAGATTCTGCCGCTACCCATCCGCTTGGTGTTGGTGGCGAATTAAAACCAAAGCAATTTGAAAGTGCACGACAGAGGCTACTAATAACTATGGACCCATGGCATCCTTGCGGTCAATCACGCCTATATATAATCTGCATTAATATTGCGGCTTGGAAGCTCCTGGCCATGGAGGTTGGTGACAAATGTCATGATTGCGGTCGACGGAGACCCGGGTCAGGGGGGAATCTCGGGGTCAATGCCGATGATGACCTTTTAAGGTTGTTGCGTTTCAATGCATGAGTTATTATCTTGAACGGCCAAGGTATCTTAACCGTCCAGCATCTACAGCCATATCCCACTGATCATTCATCGAATATTCATCCTTTACATTATATACCGCTTCAATCAAGAATCAAGTCAGCTTGCAGTGATCTGATCGACTGCGATTTTGGGCATCATCTTAATCCTCAATACTCTCCGCACAAATATGCAGAGCGTTACCGGTATTACCAGCCAGCCTAAATCTACGCTTGAGGTAGATCCCATTTCTTCCGTGCCCCTTCTATTAAACACTCAGCACCCCTTGCCGCGGAATGTCAGACTTTTCCTTGCGCAGAACTGCAGCGCTACATCACGGTGCAAAACCTCCACTTCGCTACCTGGCCGGCGGGGAAAGCAGCGCCGGAAACCCTTCAACGCGTAATTCAGGCATGGAACAGTTTTGTAGCCCCTTATACACCAATTGAAGGCTTTCAGCACGAATATCCGACCTCTGATATTCTCTACGATGGAGTCTCTGTGCTTCTTGCGGCCATGGCCAGACTATCGTCTGTACCAATGCCTCGGCAGAAAAAGGACCCCCTATTGCCATTTATCGCGATGTGCCCAAGTATTTGTATTTGGATACAAACCTTGTTTGCTTGTGCGCAGCCCACTTGCCCTCAACATGGCGTATGGCTTGACCTCAAGCTAGAGACACGCCAGATGCGATACGATGCGGCATTTGGGGCACTAGAGTTTCTCACTCGCCCTACTAGTCCAACCTGCTCCGCGGCGAATAGAATGCCTGGGGTAATGTCAACTTCGGCGGCGCTGTGGATTGCAGAGGGCCGGGATCCCAGCTACACATTCGGCTTCCAGGCAGCTTGGTTGATGCGGGATCCGCCCGAGGATTCAGAGCAGAACGTTTACTATCCACCTGACCTTCTCAAGCATATTGCGGACAGAGACTTGGATCATGATGCGATCATCAACGTGATGATTCTTCGCATTAACGGCAATTTACTACAGGAGCAGCCGGACATTTCAAGCTTAGGACAAGACCTTTTATTGCTGTGTGTTCAGGTCAAGGCCGATGAGACTGCCACTGAGCTATCTCAGAACATGCGACTGTCATTTCTATCCCGATCGACGTGCGCGGTGGAGATAGCCAACATACTCTCCCTCATCCTGGACAAATATACCCAAATCCAGTCTCTATTTGGCCAGCTACTAGACCCTTGCTTGAATATAGCTTTGATTCTGGTCGAGGATAAATTCGCATTCCACCGTATTTCCCAGCTACTGGACTCTGCATTCTTCAACCTGTTGGCGCGTGCCGATGGCTTACTTGGCCCGCCTGCGCCAGGTTTGCTCGGACCTCGTGAAGTAATCGAGAGGCTTGTGCCAACCTTTTTGACCCGATTATCTATGCACCGATCCATGTTTACCCGCATGCGGACCGAGCTGCTGCCCACAAGAAGACGATACAAAAATCAAAATGGACAACTGCACACACTGTTTGCCAATTTCGAGGCAAAGCTATCATCTGGGAAAGGGAAGAGCGGGAATACAAGGCGTGTCCCTTTACCGTACGCAGCTGTGGAAACTCTCAGGTACGATTCTTATTCATATTCATTCGTAAAAATGATCGCTTACCTGAAACTGTACACGATAGTGTAGGCTTATTGATAGAGGGTACACATTTCGCAGGTGCTCTGGTTGCAATCTAGTCACCTATTGTGATGTGGCTTGCCAGAAGTTACATTGGCGTTCTGGCCACAAGGAACTCTGCCGAGACATGAGTCGCAGGAGGCAAGGTAACTAAGTTGCTTTCGCGTTATTTTAAGTACTTCAATCTAATAGATACCCATTGGAATCTAGATGCTGTCGGTCTCTCTGCGTCGGAGCTGAGATTCTTGGCGTTTTTAATCACAAAAGCTTTCTCGAGCCTATCATATGAACATCGCTTGTCAGTCGGCCGCAACTCGGTCGGCCATATAGTCGGCACAAGATTTCCTGCCGACAGCAGTCCTGTTATCACACTCAACTTCGACTGTCCGACTTGGCCGGAATTCGAGGTCGTTGATCTGAATGATCAGGCGAGGCGGGTTGATTTCTCGAGATCACGACATATACCGGACGTACGGGATGTGTGGCGGCAAGACTGGTCATTTCAAGCGGATGGGCCTGCAGAGGATGCCAGCCTTCAGTTTCCGGTGCTGGCGTTTGTACCCAGAACATGGGAAGCGCCGCAGCTCATGGCGATAGTACTGACATTGAGAGACACTGTCAGTGATCGCCAGGGTAGCGGTGTCGAGGGCAGCGACGTCGAGCATAGGTGGATCTACTACAAGTGAGTGTCAGTTTAAATGAGGTGTTTCTTTCGACTGTGCTAATCTGAGGTCAAGTTAAAACACACCTTTCAGAGAATGGCTAGGATCGGAAGTGCCTTCGCCCTTCCACGTCTTTCAGATATACGCAGTGCGATGTCAAGGCAATGTCAAAGTGTTAGGTTACATACCGGTGGACGAACGAACGAACGAATACAAACTGTCTAAAACAGTTGCGATGCCCATGTCCATTATCAACCCTGTCTGCAGCACTATAATAAATGGCAAACGCATGTCAGATTCTACCGCTACCGATCCGTTTGGTGTTTGTGGCAAATTCAAACTAAAGCAATCGAACGTGCACAACACGTTACTAATAACTATAGACCCGTGGCATCCTCGCGGTCAATCACGCCTATATATATGCTCTGCAGTACTGCGGGCTGGAAGCTCCCAAGTACATAGAGGCTGGTGGCAGATGTCATGATTGCGGTCGACGGAGACCGTAGCCGGGTCAGGTGCGGACATATACTTTAACACGGAGAATTGGGATCATCCAAGCAAGACGTCCGAGATATTAGCGCCAAGGTCAATTGAAAAGTTCTTCTGAATCATGCGAGGTGTCATCGGGCCGCCCGCATCGTGGCTCATGGAAGTTGCAATTGGAAAGCACTGCAGTTGCTAGAAGATAAGAAGCATTTGAAGATGAATCACAGCCCACCCAAGCCCTTCAAGCTCCAAGAAGCCCGAGGTCAAAAAGCTGAGTAGACTCAGCAGAGGGTTGCGGCACAGATTAAAATGTCTTCTGACACATGTCAATCGTGGAGTGAGTGATGGGGACTTGAACCGGGGAACCCTCATATCATTGCAGCTGCTGCGGACAAGCTGCGGATGCCAGCGGATGCCCAGGCCCTAAGTATTGTATGCCTGCGTGGGTGATCCAAAATTAGTTGTTAATGTTCCTCAACGGCCGCAGGTTGAAATCGTCGCAATCGACGGCGGCCTGCAGCGGCCCGCTATCATACAAGCAGCGATAAGTAGTCTAAGTCTGCTCGATTTGCTCGGTTTACGACAATCTTTTCATTTCCGCAGCACGATGCCATTGCCAATGTTTTTCTGGAGTTGTGTGCGGTTGTGTGTACATAACTCCAGGCACTCATTTGCCGCCAAGTTCCAGGGTCCGTCCTTTTATCAATTCACCAGCTTGTGGTCGTGTTGGCAGCGAGTTCGTGGCGAGCTGCTGTGCAAGTCTCGAAGAAGAGATAATGTATAGCTCTTGTTGAAAATGTTCTGGAAGCCGGCCACGGCGAGCGCTGGCCCTGCCCGCACTTTTGAATGGTAAACTTTGAAGGACCGGCGCTGATTCGGCAAGGTTTGAGTCATAGTAATTTAGTTGATAATACCAATGGTGACCTTGTTGTGTAGGCTGTTGGCCACGCTGCTGAGTTCCGTCAGAAAGAGAACGAGTTGCAAGGGCGGCAGATCATATGCGGCTGGAAAACGAATAGGAGTAATTATCCATAAAGGGAGGCGTAATTTTTCAGCCACCGATGGCCGGCTGTGACGCTGTGGCCGCTTACGGTTTCGCACAACGGTGTTACAGAGCCTTCCTGGACAACCACCTTTCCGTTCTTCATCCGCTCCTCCCACCTCAATCCTAGGAGTCCTTCTCCCTCCTGCCCTATATTGCGATGGCTGCTCGTGGACCAGGCGGGCCAAGAAGCCAGGAGAGCCACTCAGCCTCGGCATTCTCGCCCCAGCAGCAGCAAGATCCGTTTGCTTCTTCCAATGCCTTGCCCCAACAACCTCGCGGATATTACGACGGAGAGGCCGAAAGCCAAGATTACCGAGGCACTAGAGATACATACGCCTCGGACAGCAGCCAAGGCCCCCATGACGGCGACAGATACTACGACAATGATCCCTACAGTCAGTGGAGCACAGCTGATTGCAACTATTGGACCGACTTAACCAGTTTTTCCACACAGACCAACCTGACAATGAATCGGATGGCGATGCCTACGGCAACCAGTATGCACCATCGGGTGAATCGTTCGGCCCTTCTCGCATGGGCTTCTCGGAGTCGTCAGCACCCACGCTCGCGGAGTACGCTGGCCCGCCAGGCGCTCAAGAGGCTTATCCAGCATGGAGCGCAGACCGCCAGATCCCTCTCTCGAAGGAAGAGATTGAAGATATCTTCCTGGATCTCACCCAGAAATTTGGCTTCCAGCGAGAATCCATGCGCAATATGGTATGTCGTGGCTTCTATGTGTTATGACCCAAATTCTTACCGATGACCCGTGTTTAGTTTGACTTCTTGATGCAACTTCTCGACAGCAGGGCATCGCGCATGACACCGAATCAGGCGCTCATCACACTCCACGCCGACTATATTGGCGGGCAAAACGCCAACTATCGCAAGTGGTACTTTGCTGCCCAACTGGACCTCGACGATGCCGTTGGCCACACGCAAAATCCAGGCCTGAATCGACTGCAATCCACTAAACGCAAAGGAGCTAAGACGACTACGGCGAAATCGCTACACACAGCCATGGAGCGCTGGCGCCAGGCTATGAACAACATGAGCCAGTACGATAGGCTTCGTCAAGTCGCGCTGTTCCTCCTATGCTGGGGCGAGGCTGCCCAAGTCCGATTTGTGCCGGAATGCCTGTGTTTTATCTTCAAGTGTGCGGACGATTACTACCGATCACCAGAGTGTCAGAACAGCGTCGATGGTGTTCCTGAAGGACTATATTTGCACACGGTGGTCAAACCTCTCTACCGCTTCATTCGGGATCAGGGATACGAGGTTGTGGATGGCAAATTTGTTCGTCGGGAGAAGGACCACCAGGACATCATCGGGTATGATGATGTCAATCAACTGTTTTGGTACCCAGAAGGCATTGCTAGGATAACATTGAACGATAAGGTACTTTCTCTACTGTTTGCTCCTTATTTCTGCTTGCATGCTAACATCATGAATTGCAGACGAGACTCGTTGACTTGCCACCATCCCAACGCTTCATGAAGTTCGATCGCATCGACTGGAACCGTGCCTTTTTCAAGACGTACCTCGAGAAGCGATCTTTCGGTCATCTTCTCGTCAACTTCAACCGTATATGGGTTATCCATGTCTCCATGTACTGGTTCTACACCGCATCGAATTCTCCCAGTGTCTACTCCTACCACGGCACTCACACTGAAGCAATGGACTGGTCTGCAAGGGCCCTCGGAGGTGGTGTCGCATCACTTATCATGATTTTCGCGACCTTTGCCGAATTCTCATACATCCCGACCACCTGGAACAACACCTCGCATCTCACCCGCCGCCTTGTGTTCCTCCTTGTCACCCTTGCTCTCACTACCGGCCCCACCGTCTACGTTGGCATATCCGAGCGAACCTCGTCGGCTGGCGGATCACTACCCCTCATCCTCGGTATTGTCCAGTTCTTCATCGCTGCCGTCGCAACGCTCCTTTTCGCTATCATGCCATCAGGCCGCATGTTCGGAGATAGGGTCACTGGCAAATCGAGAAAGTACCTCGCCAGCCAGACATTCACGGCCAGCTATCCAGCGTTGCACCGCGAGGCCCGCTTGGCGTCCATTGTGATGTGGCTGCTTGTTTTCGGCTGCAAGTTTACCGAGTCGTATTTCTTCTTGACACTCTCCTTCCGTGACCCCATTCAAGTCATGGTGGGCATGAAGATCCAAGGTTGCCACGACAAGATATTCGGGAGTGCGTTGTGTACCTACCAGGCGGAGTTCACGCTTGCGATCATGTACATCATGGACCTGGTGCTGTTCTTCCTCGATACCTTCCTGTGGTACATCATCTGGAACACGGTATTCAGTATCGGCCGGTCGTTCGTCCTGGGTCTCTCGATCTGGACGCCTTGGGTGGACATCTACACTCGCCTGCCGAAACGGATCTACGCCAAGCTCCTTGCAACTGGGGACATGGAAGTGAAGTACAAACCCAAGGTTAGTTATTTTTTAGCATCGTGTGATGCGTGTACTGAATGTCATCTAGGTGTTGGTCTCGCAAATCTGGAACGCGATTATTATTTCTATGTACCGCGAACATCTGCTTTCCATCGACCATGTCCAGAAGCTTCTATATCACCAAGTGGACACCGGCCAGGATGGGCGAAGAAGTCTCCGGGCCCCGCCTTTCTTCATTTCACAGGCCGACAAGGGCTTCAAGGGCGAGTTCTTCCCTCCGGGCAGCGAAGCGGAGCGTCGCATCTCGTTCTTTGCGCAATCTCTTACCACCGAGCTTCCTCAACCTATCCCTGTCGACGCCATGCCCACGTTCACCGTTTTGACGCCTCACTACAGTGAAAAGGTAAGCCAATCCCATGCCGACTGCTAGCACATATCCTAAACATTTTCCAGATCCTGTTGTCCCTCCGTGAGATCATTCGCGAGGAAGATCAGAACACCCGTGTTACGCTGCTGGAGTACCTCAAGCAGTTGCATCCCGTCGAATGGGAGAATTTCGTCAAGGACACCATGATTTTGGCTGAGGAGTCGGCGGTCTTCAATGGCCCCAGTCCGTTTGGGGCCGACGAGAAGGGCAAGATGGACGACATTCCGTTCTACACCGTTGGCTTCAAGAGTGCTGCTCCCGAGTTCACCCTCCGCACCCGTATTTGGGCGTCTCTGCGTGCTCAGACTCTCTACCGCACTGTTTCCGGCATGATGAACTACTCGAAGGCGATCAAACTCCTGTACCGCGTGGAGAACCCAGAGGTCGTTCAGCTGTTTGGAGGAAATACAGACAAGCTTGAGCGCGAGCTGGAACGCATGTCCCGCCGAAAATTCAAGTTCGTGGTCTCTATGCAGCGCTACTCCAAGTTCAACAAGGAAGAGCACGAGAACGCCGAGTTCTTGCTGCGTGCGTATCCCGACCTGCAGATCGCCTATCTTGAGGAAGAGCCCGCAAGGAAAGAAGGCGGTGATCCGCGCTTGTTTTCCGCGCTTATTGACGGACACTCGGAGTTCATCCCGGAGACTGGTCGTCGCCGTCCCAAGTTCCGCATCGAGTTGCCTGGTAACCCAATTCTGGGTGACGGTAAATCGGACAACCAGAACCATGCGATCATCTTCTACCGTGGCGAGTACCTGCAGCTCATCGACGCGAATCAAGACAACTACCTCGAGGAGTGTCTCAAGATCCGCAACATACTGGGCGAATTCGAGGAGTACAACGTCTCCAGCCAGAGTCCCTACGATCAGTGGGGGCAGAAGGAGTTCAAGAGCCACCCAGTCGCCATCGTCGGTGCGCGGGAGTACATTTTCTCAGAAAACATCGGTATTCTTGGTGACTTGGCTGCTGGAAAGGAACAAACCTTCGGTACTCTCGCGGCCCGTTCTTTGGCGTGGGTTGGAGGCAAGCTCCATTATGGTCATCCCGATTTCCTCAACGGACTTTTCATGAACACGCGCGGTGGTATCTCGAAAGCCCAGAAGGGCTTGCATCTCAACGAGGATATCTATGCCGGTATGACAGCCTTTGGTCGCGGTGGTCGGATCAAGCACACCGAGTACTATCAGTGCGGTAAAGGTCGTGATCTCGGGTTCGGCACTATCTTGAATTTCACGACCAAGATTGGTACTGGTATGGGTGAACAGATGCTCAGTCGCGAGTACTATTACATGGGAACCCAGCTGCCCATTGATCGCTTCCTGACCTTCTATTATGGCCATCCTGGTTTCCACATCAACAACATGCTCGTCATTCTGTCCGTTCAAATCTTCATCGTCACCAGTGAGTTGTTTCGTTGGGCTTTGTAAGGTTGATGCTAACCAAAGTTTAAAAGTGGTGTTTTTGGGCACGCTCAACCAAGAGCTCTCAGTCTGCAAGTTCAATTCTGCGGGAGCACTGATCGCAGGACAGTCAGGGTGCTACAATCTGTACCCGGTTTTCCAATGGATTCAGCGTTGCATCATCAGCTTGCTCTTGGTGTTCATGATTGCTTTCCTTCCGCTGTTCATGCAAGGCACGTAGTTTATTCGCGCACCCTTCTGCATATATCTGACCTTGCGTTTTAGAGCTCGTCGAGAGAGGTGTAGGAAGGGCCATCATACGTCTCGGGAAACAGTTCCTGTCTTGTTCGCCAGTATTTGAAGTATTCTCGACACAGATCTATACTCATTCGATCTTGAGTAATCTGACGTTCGGTGGTGCACGATACATCGCAACAGGTCGCGGCTTCGCTACCACCAGGATTTCCTTCAGCATCCTCTTCTCTCGATTTGCTGGCCCCAGTATCTATCTTGGGATGAGGACCCTGATCATGCTTCTCTATGTCACCTTGACAATTTGGACGCCATACCTCATCTACTTCTGGATTACCGTTGCTGCTCTTTGTGTGGCACCATTTTTGTTCAACCCGCATCAATTCTCGTTCGCCGATTTCATTATCGATTACAGGTGGGTTTACAGAAAATGATGTCGTGACTATGTGCTAACATCGTACATTACAGAGAATTCTTGAGGTGGATGTCCCGTGGTAACTCCCGCTCTCACAACAACTCCTGGATTGGTTATTGCCGACTATCTCGCACCATGATCACTGGTTACAAGAAGAAAAAGCTAGGCCACCCCTCAGAGAAGATGTCGGGCGACGTCCCTCGTGCAGGGTGGCGAGCAGTCATCGGATCCGAAGTCATCTTCCCTATCATCATGGCCCTCCTCTTCATCATTTCCTACTTGTTTGTGAAGTCCTTCCCAGCTGCCAACGGTAAACAGCCTCCTGCTGCTTTGATCCGTATCGCGATTATATCACTGGGACCAATTGTCTGGAACGCGGCCGTACTATTGGTACAGTTCATGGTGTCGCTTTTCCTAGGCCCCATGTTGGACGCCCGATACCCTCTATTTGGTGCTATCATGGCCTCGGTTACCCATGTTTTGGCCGTCGTTGGTATGATCGGCTTCTTTGAGTTCCTGGTTCGTAATTTCTCAGTTCACTTTGGAGCAAGCATCTGATTGTTTTTGCAGTGGTTCCTCGAGCTCTGGGACATTACGCATGCGGTGCTGGGCCTCATCACCGTCATTGCCGTCCAGCGTGCTGTCCACAAGTTCTTGATTGCCGTTGTATTGACTCGCGAGTTCAAGCACGACGAGACGAACCGGGCTTGGTGGACGGGTAGGTGGTACGGCCGTGGCCTTGGAAATCATGCTATGTCACAGCCTGCGCGAGAGTACATCGTAAAGATCATCGAGCTTTCCCTGTGGAGTTCCGACCTTCTTCTGGGACATTTCTTGCTGTTCATGATGGCGCCGATTGTCTGCATCCCTTACATTGATCGCTTACACGCAACGCTTCTATGTGAGTGCTGCGCTGTTCATACTCTTTTTGACCGTGTCTGATATCTCCTCAGTCTGGCTGCGCCCATCTAAACAGATTCGCGCCCCATTATATTCGCTGAAGCAGAAGAGAACACGTCGTTGGATTGTAAGCCACCACTGCGCCTCTACTCTCACCCAAGCTAACTCGCATGTAGATCATCAAATACGGTGTGATCTTCTTGACAATGATTGCGCTGTTCATTGCGGCGATTGCACTACGTGAGTCTATGCGAGTAATTTGGCGTGCTAATGCTCACAAATCTTCTCTGCTAGCGACTGCATTCCACGCCAACATCCAAATCTCATGTGCAATTTGCAATGACATATAACCTATTTCATCCTCCCTTTCTGCTTAGACTATTCAATTGTACTCTTTGCTTCAGTGCACTGCACGCCGGACTTTTCTATTATGCCCACATAGTATCGCGGTTTCATGTCGCGACCTTGGACACTCTATTGTAGGATACGTACGCTTCATATATCCGCACGACTTCGCCATGCACAGTCACTTATTTCCCTCCGCATTTTCATATCTATGCAATGAATCCATTTCCCTTTCTGACTCTGCACCGTGCAGTCCGCAGAATCATGATCATGTGACTTTTTCTTACGCGTCAGAATTGGTGCAAGTCAGTCGCGGTCAAACTCGGACGGGTATTGTTCAGCATTACCCTCAAGCTCAACACCCTACTGACATGTCGTCGCCGGCTGGGCCAACGTTTGTACAATCTTTAGCCGTACGCTCCTTATCTTTCAAAGAGCAGCCTCCAGCTAACGAGACATAGGCAGGTGGCCTAGCAGGCACTGCTGTCGACCTTCTGTTCTTCCCGATCGATACCGTGAAGACACGCTTGCAAGCTCCACAAGGATTTCTAAAGGCAGGGGGATTCATAGGAGTGTACAAAGGCATCGGAAGCGTGGTTGTGGGCAGTGCACCCGGTGGTGAGTGATTATAACCCGTATACTACTTCTTAATACTGATCAGGGCGACCAGCTGCCATATTTTTCTCCACATATGAGGCAATGAAGAAAGCGTCACCTCTGCCAGCACATCTCATTCCTTTAACACACATGCTTGCTGCCTCTACGGCTGAAATCGTATGATTTCCGCATTTTCCGGCTGCCGTCATGCTCAGTAGCTTCGGACCAGGTTAGGCCGCTTGTTTGGTACGCGTTCCGACAGAAGTTGTGAAGTCCAGAACGCAAACCTCTACGTTCGGGGCCTTAGGCCAGACCTCGTTCCAGGCGGCCAAGCTAACATTGGCTCGTGATGGGTGGAAAGGATTCTACCGTGGATTTGGGTCCACAATCATGAGAGAGGCACGTTTACAAGCTACAAATGCCAAAGCAGATGGCTGACTTACGACCCATGTGATTCAGATCCCGTTCACATCGCTACAATTCCCATTGTATGAGATGCTCAAGCGTCAGCTGGCACACAGGCTGAATCGAGGAACATTATATGCTCATGAAGCCGCGGTGTGCGGCAGCATAGCCGGAGGCACTGCGGCAGCTCTGACAACGCCTCTGGATGTTCTCAAAACCCGCGTGATGCTGGATATGCGGGTGCGTAAACATCTAATAAGGCTTGATCAGATTTCTTTGAAAACTAATCAATGCTCAGAACGCGTCAACGGAAAACTTACCAAGCTTGGCTGCACGGTTTAATCAAATATATACTACAGAGGGCGTTAGGGCGTTATTCGCTGGAGCGGTCCCTCGAACGCTGTGGATATCAGCAGGCGGAGCTGTGTTCTTAGGGGCATATGAATGGGCCGTGCACGGGCTTATGGGTTATATGTGAACATTGCGCCAAGATCATAGCTTAAGTATATCTTATTCAATAGACGTGTTCGTACATCCATACCGGACAAAGTTATACATAGAATGCTACCTTTACTTATCTATGCGATGTTTAGTTTGAGCTTTCGATAGACAATAATTAGAGTCACAGTCGTCCCTTGCAGCCAATACTAAGAGTCGCAGAAACTATACTCGGAGGGCGTCACCCTGTTCATTGATAGATTCATAGTGCCTTAATGTGCCGAGATACCGTCGTGTTACTGCGTTTAACGAGGTCAGAAGGGATACCGGCCGGGGGGAGCTACCGTTCGCAGAGCGGATCAGCATTAAATTCAGCTTCATCTGGGCATATTCAATATAAGACGGCCTGGACAGACCTGTACACGTGCACAGACGCAAGGCCTCCCGGTGAAATAAAAATTCCTTGAAAGGGGCGTCAGATCTTGGGACGTCAGGTGGCTTCAGAATTGCCTCAATTACACATGTAGAACACAAATGAGGTTGTAAAGTTGGTTGATGACATTACTGCGGGCGATCCTCCGAGTTGCAAGCCACACTGAGGCATGCAGGCTTGGGGAAATATAATAAAAACACGCAAGTAATGCGAGTCCGATCCGGAGTGGGGATGTAGTCTATTGCTGATTGAGTTGGGGGCGTTAGCTGAGTATCGCGCAAGCATCGAGTACTCCAGGTTCGCATCAGTCACCCAAGTGCCGCAGCAGTGACGTATTCTAACCCAGAGCTGTATGGAAGGAGGAACCCGAACCCTCAGCATGCCCGAGCATTTAGAACTAGCTTTGTGGAGTTAACGCAAGTAGATCTCGCAAGTTTTCGCGAGTGGAGCTGTCCCGCAAGCACCAGTATTGATAAGACCTAATGCATCTTTTGCATTCTGGGTTCAAAGAAGATAGAAAGCCGTTAACAATAGGCGATAGGGCGAGGAAGACAGTATGACAGCGGAGCGTTGGGCCGCTGACCCAAGCCGGAATGTCAAATCTGCATCCAATCCGCATCTCTCATAAGTAGCTCGAAGAGGACGATTGAGACAAACAACTTAGACGACGCCGGTCTTGCATTTGAACTCAGCGGTTCTATTTCAAAACACGCGAACATCGAAGAGCAACTCCCGTGTGTCGACGAGGAGCACCCTAAAATATGGTTTACGATGGCAATGCGGCCACTTCCCCGACATAATCGGAATGTGTTGCGTTTGGACAAACCCCTCCTCGGGAGGCTTTGGGGTGGCTTGAAATAAGGCTGCCCCCATATTCCAGAATCCAGAGCGGATCTAGACACCGCGCTATACAAAATTATTGCCGGAGCAACATCGGTCATCCATCTTCCAATACAAGCCAGAAGGTGAAATCGCAGTAACCTCCTGGCTCTCATCTTCTAAATCTCTGTGCTAGAGTATCAACGATTGCACATTTTATATTTTTGAAGATGAAACTCATCGCTTAGGACAGCCTCTGTTCAAGTTCAACCCATTCCTGAAAGTAGAACGCGGAGAGACATTAGGCACTCCCGAAAATCTAGTCAGAAGGTCGAGCAACGATGTTCAGCAGCAGCACGCACTGGCTCTAAGATGATTTTCAGTTCAAAAGGGCAACGCCAGTGACGGGTCTCTGAGCCCCGGGTCATCTGGGTAATGCCCCGAATAACCTTTGAAGCTGTCTGAAGGTTGGACAAATTGGAACCAGATTATGCTTTGCCATTTGTATCTCTTTAAGTTTGTAAAACATGGTAGCATGGTGGGGGTGGGGGTGGTGGAATGAACGGCAGCACTCACAAGTTCAGGGACGCCATCTCGGGCGCCGCGGGCTGCACCGAGCACAAAAATAAAGACATGTTTGCATCATGTACGTGGGTTTGGTCGCGTCACGCAGGGGTGGTAAACGTGTGGTCATTGGAAATCTCCCTTGGCGGATAGGTGCATCACCGAGGCCTGGCGGAGCCCTGGCACTGTGGCAGGGCAGGGCGATCGAGTTGACAAGATTAAGACAGGCGCCGCGTCAGGAGTTTGGGGCCGTTTGGGGCAAATATTACCATAAAGCAGAAGAATAACCACGAGAAGTTGGTTTAAGGGCGACTGAGAGTATCTGTGATTTTTGGTAGTAGTACTTACCACTGGTTGCGTGGCATTCGTTTGAACGTGAGAGCCGGGTTCCGAGAAGCAGCGAGATCGGGGGGTGGGTCCCAAGTGGGTCCCCACCGCCCAAAGGGGCGCCGCCGACTTCCCGGTTCCGGGCATTTGAATTATTATCTCCACTCGTTAGGAACCTTTAGTCTGTACGATCCTTGTCTTTCTTTAAAATTACCCAGTCTCGGATTCTAGAATCGCAGTATAACTTCATCGCCCACGTCTGGCCTTAGTCGGGGTGCGCCTGAACTTCCTGAGTTCCCTCTTGTACGCTTTGGCCATCTCGACAGGGATACTTCAGAACACGCCGGCCTAACAGCTACCAATTTGACCTGCAATCGACCTCGAATATGAAAAACGCTCGCCGACCTGCCGTTTCCTATGTCGGGCAGCCTATGCACTTTGCGACTGGCCAATTTGCCGGGCAAACCATCCGGACTGAATTGATCGAGGTTCAGCAGGCTGAGTTGGGCCGAAAGTGAGTAGCTTTCATCACCGCAATAGGTCCACGCCGTGGTAGTCCTGGGGAGGGTGCCTGACTCTTTGCCTTAGGTATGCACGCGTAGATCGACGTCCCCTTGACCCCCCACCGGCAGTCCTTTTTAAGATCTTCCGAATCTTAAACCCTGGCACAGACGACGAAACTGAAAGCGAAGTCGAAAATTATGAGCAAGTCATTTCTCCACTCTTTCGACAGTGGCGTGTGCTCACTACGTATCTCCCCTCTTCACAGCGACGTGCAGAGCATTGGTTTACTTTGTACTGTCGACTTGTTCCCAGTGCCCAGCTCCGTGCTTCCAGGGCACGCGGAAGTCAGCGGACTTAATGTCCTCTCATCCTCTCATCACAGCCCGTACATAGCATCATCGCAATCTGACGCTTCAGCCTTTCCAGGTTACAACCACCCCCCGGGGAATCATAACTACTCTGTACCCATGCCCCCTCCAATCCATATTACCGTGCCTCAGCAGCCACATGATCAGGTCGCACACAGGCCAGGCCCGGGCTACTACTCTCCTGCCAACACCACCTGGGACATAGTGGCATATGCTGGCACACACCCCATCATAGAAAATTCCAAGTGCACCAACGCCCTCGTCGGCCAGACATTTGTGCAATCGTATAAGGTCAAGTACAAAGGTCGCATGGTGCTCATGTTTGTCTTCGCGGTCAGTGCCACTCTAATATTATTGACGTCATTATTGAATCCTGCCGTGGTTTTGTCATCCAGGATCTGGCGATAAAGATCGAAGGGGTGTTTATCCTGCGCTATCGCGCATTCGATATATTTTCCAAAAAATATAACGATAACGAGCTCGCCATCCAGAGTGAATGCTACGGCGGCGCATTCCGCGTCTATTCTACCAAGGACTTTCCCGGCCTCCAGGCGTCCACGGAGTTGACGAAGGTGAGACTCCTATGCTTACCACCGTCCAGTTGGTTGTTGATCTCATATATAGGATCTTGCACGTTGGGGTGTGCGCCTGAACATCCGCGAGTCCGAGCGCAAGGTGAAAAGGCGTGGCCGAAGCCCCAGCCCACCTCCTACCCTTGGCAAACGCAAGGGCAGAGAGGAGGATAGCGACGAGAAATAGAGCCTAACTCTCGCGGACCAGCCCGAATTTCAACCAGGTAGCTTTATTCGATACCGCCACATCTTTCTGAAAGATACTTACGGGCAACCCATATTTCTGTGTAATTATTTGCGTTCATTGATAAGCGATCGGAACATTTCATACCACGCATACTGTACTAACCTCCATCAACATACCGGCCCTGACATATCAGGGCCTTCGCTTACCATTACCATATAGCTGGAACGAGATCTTCATATTCTGTATTTCATCTCACCCATTTGCACATGTTACATTACAACTATATTATCTTTACAATGGGCAGCACTCACCGTTTGATGTTCATTTACATCAATGCTCTATTACATCGATGCTCTAATGGCGGGCATGCTTTTTGAGGACTGATTCCCAAATGAATTTCATTTTACAAACATTATGAAGGGCTCGTACTCGATTTCTGAGAGTCGAATATGTTTTTTTAAATGCCTTGAAGATCAATGTCTCAATTATTGGAAGGCTCAGCTAGCTAATAACGACACTGCGCAATGCATGAAAAATGGTCAAAGGCCCGTCGCGACGGGCTCCTCACTGGCACAGTCATAGATCTGTCATGGTTTGATGCCGTGAAATCGCCTCAAGCGTGACGAATGGTAGCTATGTCAACTCAAATGCAGTATGTGGGAAAGTAGCTGTACATTGTAATTTCGAGCTTTGCGCCCGCCGCTCTCTGACCAGGCAGCATACGACCATATGGTTCATTCTAAGAGGTAAATATCCGATGAACATCAACAGCTACACGTACAAATTTATTTGGAAGCAAAACTTCCAAAATGAAGGTCTTTCATAGGGGTGTGCCGTTGACTGGTGCGTGCCAATGACCCGTCCTTGACTCTAGCTACCAGAATAAACACGAGCAGGCATGGAACGGGGTAAAGCAATGCGAGGAGTGTTCGGGGGGCACAAAGAAATCAGAGAAGCAGCAGATTCCCTTTTATATTATAGCGAAGCAAAGCACGAAAATATGATACAAATTATACTCAACTACTGTCAACAGTCAGTCGGTATTCCAATCTACACGCAAGCTCAATCGCTTTTGGCCTTCTCCGCAGCCGGAGCACCCCATCCAAACCAACTTGACCCCGTCCTGCCACCTTCAGGTCTAACGTTTCCTCCGCTCCCGTTCCCGCTCCCGCTCTCAGAGCCAGAACCGAGATCATAGCCCTCGACGTCGCTCGGCGCCTCAATCTCCTCAAATTGGCCTCCCGGAGCACGTGAGCGCAGATCCACATTCGACGAGCTCCGCGAAGACGCCGCGTAAGCCGGCATGGGCACGCCCTCCAGCGCAGCAAGCTCCGCCTCCAGCTGTTTCTTCCGCTCCAGAACCGATTGCGTGCTGCTCTGGCGCACCGTTGCAGGGGGCGTGATGAGGGCGGGCTGCGCCGCTGAAGGGGGGTGTGCGAACAGGGCTGCGGCGGACAGCGCAGCGGGCGTCGTTTGCCGCAGCAGCGCCGCGCCGCCCGCTACGATGCCCGGGCCGTAGCTCGACCAGAGACCGCCTAGCAGCGTTGCAGGTCCGCTGACTGGGTCGCCCAACCGAGGGGGGGCACCTCCCGCGCCGCCTGCGCCCTCTCCCCTGCCGCCTACGGGCTGTACGGCCGACTGTGTGACGGTGGAGGCAACGGCCTCCCAGAGCAGCCGGGCACGGTCCTGGACGAATGCATAGAGTTTGACCTTGACGCGGGAGAGAGTGGCGTCGATTTGGTGCTCGTGTGCGGCAAAGAAGGGCTGCAGGTGCATGATGTAGATGTACGATGAGCCGCGCGTTTGCGGGAGGGACAGGTACAGCAGGAAAATAGTCTTCAACAGGTAGTAGAAGGGGATCCTGGATTATTCTTATCAGCATCCATCTATTATTACGTTTGATCGATGAAGGTAGGTAGTTGGGGCGAGCCAGGGTAGGGGGATTATCGATGGATAAAGACACGCACCACGAGACCGCCCACTCAGCGACGTACTCGACGGCGACGATGCAACCGAGCACACTCCAGTACATCAACCATCGCTCGATATCCTCCTCGGAGGCGGGGCGCTGGGAAAGTGTCTTGTACGACGCGTAGCCTGGATAGAGGTACGCCGACACTGAGCTGTCAATCGCAGGACATTCGTCAGCTCGTCGGCCCTGCGAATGCAGAAATTGTGAGAGGAACGCACCATACTAAACGGTAGGAAAAGAAAAACATGAGTAGTGATGGTGGTCGATAACAAGTGAGGAGATGTGGTTACGGGGTGGAGAAGGAAAGCTGAGGGAGTTGAATAGGGCATGCGCTTGCCTCTTGGCGTGCGGTCCGATCGCACGTGCCGACCATTAACCAAATCTGATGTTGACAGTTTAGGAGCTGCACTCGACCACCGTCCGAGAATGGCCCCTCGTCGCCGTCGCGCACTGCGCCTGACTACCAAGAAAACCCACACCAAGGCGGCGAGCTTGAAGGGTGGCGACCCCTCTGCACCGACCGATGCCGAGTGGGCAGGCATGAAGTTCTTCAAGACCTTTGTGGGTGAGTGCCTGTTCATCCGTCTCATTCTCGCGACGAGCTTTTGTGTATCCAGTCGTTAATGTTACCCGACAGTGGAAGATGCGGGGGAAAGTCATCCCTTCAAGATTGGCGACGTGTAAGTCGTCTTATCACTCGCAGCTGGCCTGTATTACATCGGTTCATGAACCAACGACTGATGCGTATGACCCTAGGGCACTTATTGCACCAGATAGCTACGATCCCGAAGTTCCAATGGAACCTCACGAGTTTTGGGTTGGTAGCATTCGCGACGTCAGGGCGCGTGGCCCAGAGGACGTGAGTACATATTCGGCTCCCTCTGTCCTTGATCACCGGCTCAGCTACAATGCAGGTATGGGCGAAAGTGCAATGGTATTGGTCGGGGGCGGATGTGGCTGGATACATGAGCAAGTCCTTGTGAGTACCATCTGCAAGTTTACAACTGAATGCTGATGCAGATGAGCAAAGCGACGCGTCCTGGATTGGAAAATATGAACGCGTGTTTTCCGACAAGTTCGACTACGTTTCGTCTCTCGCATTTGAAGGTTCGCCCCGTCCATATTTACCCTATCGCCCTTCCTTCTACCTCTGCCCCACTTTCTGTCAACCTTATCCCACCTTCTTCTAACCTCACCCCGCCCCCATCTAACCCTAACCCTACCTTCCCCTGTCCCTTCTTCGACATGGCTAACGATGGATGGTGACATGCAGAAGTGATTACGATGAACGACTATCAAGAGAACGCTCTCAACGCGCGGCAAATCACCAACACCGAGTTCTACTGCCGGTTCGACCTGGAACACAAGGCCAAGCGATTGATGGTCAGTTCCACTCCTTCCCCTCCCAGTGGCAAGCTTCAGAAAACACCCTATCCCCCCGTCTTGTGCGCCAGCTTATCAACCGTATTTATAGCCGCACCCCAGTACCTTAATTTGCCTATGCAAGCGGCTGTACAACCCCGATGACACCGGCCCCGAAAACATCATGCACTACTGTCCGCGCAAGAACTGCAGGCGCGCATGGCACCGTGGATGCCTCATATCCCAAGGGTCGACCTCTACAGACACTAGTCAGGGCCGAGAACGGTTTTTGAAAAGCGATCCAGATAAATCCGGGGAAGAGGCGACAAATCCGAGGCCTCCGCGCAAGAAGACGCGCCTGCTGCGAGGAAGCAGGAATGGGAAGCAAAAGGCTGCGACCACGGATGATGACGATGACGATGACGAAAAAACGGCCTTTCTCTCCCTCCTGGACAGGCGCCTGGTGCGTGCTGCGCTGCAGCCGATACTGAGACCATGGCCGCCTTCTGCGCCGCTTCTGAGCGGGAATGTCTCGCGCGTGACTAACGCGCGGAAGATTGTGCTGGAGGCCTTACGGACTGGGGAGGTTGAAGACGGGTGGGAGAAGTTTGTTACTGAGAGCGGGCCGGATGAGGAGCAGGAGCTACTTCAGGAAGAGGAAGAAGTGTCGGTGGAAGAAGTTCAAGTAGAGCGCGTCACCCGGGCGGGCTCAGGGAGAAAGAGTAAGAGTAAAAAGGCCACAGAGTCGAATGGACCTGCGCTCATACTGGTATGTCCTTTGTGTTCGGGGCCGGTGTAATACTGTAAAGAATCAAGATGGGGACTAATGCGAGGGAGGGGGGAGTGTTTGCTTGCTTTCTGTAATTATCGCTTAATTTGCTTGTCGTTCGCTTATCATTGCACATCTCACTTGATCTTGAAGTAATGTGCCGTGTGTGGGGCTAATGAGTCGGTATGTAACTGTCAGCGATAATCCTGCAGCCGTGACAGTTCGTGAATTTGTCACTCTCACGACCGATCAGACTCCTGGTCTTTACACACTACGCGTTGCTTGCATCGTGGTATACACTGGCCCTCCAAGCGTTCAAGTCCAGGCTGGACCTGTCAATACTTCGTCGGGCATCCAGCATATCAAATCGCAACCAATTCATCTCATTATATGCACTCGCGCAACGCATGGCGACCAGCCAAAGGGAGTCTCCACTAGCATTGCATACCTTTCCCCCATTCTACGCGTGCTACCTTCTCAAATCGATACAAACGGCTCAATCTCAAAAGTAAGCATACGCTATATTGCACTGGCTTTTAAATCTGCCTTTTCTTTTACATCCACGCTGACAGTGTGCACCAGAACATACATCGGCAGCACACCCCATCCGCCACGGCGCATAAGGTGCTTGTCCCTCCTCGATAGCTGTATGGAGGCTTGATAGAATCTCGACGCTGATCGATGTACTCTTCCCAGACAGCACAATGGAGAGCTGACGCAAGGCGCGCGGAAGACGGCTGGTGGTCGACCGTGGGTGATGCAGATGCTTGTGCATGGCTTCCCGTCGAGGCAAGCAGCACTGCAGTTTGAGTGGGCGTGGCAGGTACGCTCGTTGCCGTATGAAGGCTATTCACTAGCCATCGAATCATCATTGAAGAATACCAGCACCCTCACGTGGCTAGACATTTGCGACCCAAGGACGGTAGTAAAGCTGTGTTCAAACGCAGGATCGGCTTCAAGCCCCAAATACAGTACGTACTACACTCATAGACATTAAAATCCTTCTCTACTCCCAAAGTGCCCAAGGCTGACTCAATTATTGATCAACCAGAGTGCTGCTTGCGATGGTCTCCTCCCATCCGTTTAACACCTGGCCACTACATATAAAACTGTTTACAGAGGAGGCTGCCGCGACATTTGCGGCTTTGACTAATCCTAAGAATGCAGTGAACAAACTGCCCAAAGGCTTGATGGTCTCAATTGAACTGGAAGGCGTTGATGGCTTGTCAAAACACGTCGGCTCGGGGAGGAAAGGGCCCATCGACGTTTCCGATGGTCAGTCCGATGCACCGTGTTATTTCACGATCTGATCAAAACACAGCTACATTTACAACCAACTATCTTCGAAAACACCATGCTCTTGTGGCTTCCCAGTCGCCCCTTGCATGTTCAATATGTCACGAAACCCTCAACAATTATCCCGCGGTACGAAGATAATATGTTTGTGTAATTTGGTCCGGCTAATGGTCCAATCCAGGACTCACTGATAACAACTCTTTGTACGACCTCTGGCTGTTCTGACGTGTCTCATCTTGTTTGCCTGTCTAAGCATTTCCTAGCCATCGAGGCCCAAGATACCGGACATACGAGCATGATTCCCAGAGGAGGAAATTGTAAGGGCTGTCAACAATTCGTTCTCTGGGGAGACCTTATCAGAGGATGCTACCGTCGGGAGAAAGGCGGCGCTGGCGGTATCCTATCCGAGGTCGAGGAGGGCCCCGAAATCACTCAAAGTGAATCCTCTGGAGTGGATCTGGTGGTCCCAGAGCCGCCAGGAACGACGAAGAAGAAGAAGGCCTCAGGAAAAGCCAAAGCATCCACCAAAAAGGCTTTGTTACCGAGCATCGCTGCTGGGTCTGAGTCAGGAGAATTCTTCGATCTTGATGCGATCAGCTCTGGCACAGACGAGAGCGAAGGACCGCAGGCAGAGGCGACTCCCAGAAAGCGTGGTCGACCACGTAAAGTCCAGATAGCCCTGCCTCCGCCTTCCCCTTCACTAGCCCGAAAACCACCCAATCGGCCGCGAAAGCTTGTTCAGGTTGGACCGGCGCGGCTTACCATGGATGCTGTCATCTCTCGGCTTCCGCCTCCTTCATATACGTCACCAGCTGCTAAGAGGCGGCACAAAGCCACTGCTGGAAAAACTGGGAGGAAGGGGATCCATACGATCGCTGCATCCACCGAGGAGAGTGGGGAGTTCTTTGATCTGAACGATATAAGCCTTGGCTCGTCGGACGAAGATGACGGCGTCCCATCCGCACCTGCCAGAAGACCAACGCCTCTGACTGCTCCTCTCCCTGGGCCATCATCTCATCGGGCCCCGCCAACGCGTAAAGCACCAGGAGATAAGGACCTCGCGGAGGCGATGTCAACGCTGTCGTTGCGGCCGTCGGCGATGTGGATGGATATTTCTGACTGAATCGGACTCCGTTGCCCCTCTTCATCCGTTCGCGAATCTTTGGCCGCTTGCTTCCTGCTGCTTGTCCCAGTTCGTTGCGCAATCTTAGTTTCTTGCAGACTGGTCTACATCGACCATGATTCGTCCATATATCTCTAATATTCACTTCATCGCACCCGTATCTATCTATGATTCTTGCGATCCTTTTGTTCCAGAGTCACCGTCTGATGTGCTTGTTGGTCGTGTATCTTGGAAGTGATTCCTCCCGCTCTAGCATGTCGTACCCACTATTTCGTGCGTGTGGATGACGAACAGTACTTCCGCCTAATGCTGCTTTTCACTGACATAAGTGCACGCGGAAGGATCAACGAGGTTAAGACCTGGTGGAACCAGTACGTTCATCGTTAACCGAATCATGCTTATACTATTGGAGCTTTGGTTTTTTTTTTGCGAACAGGAATGTTTTTCCTGGTGGCTCAGCGACCAAGGCCCCTATGCTTACCGACACTCCTCTTGCTCGCATTGTGGCACAGCTTGATGCAGAAGCCGCCGCTGAGGCCGCAAGAGAATGAGAGGAGCAGGAGGAGGCTAAGGAGGGGCCGGCAAAACAGGAACGTAAAGGCTTTCCTATTCTGCTTCGCTGTTATACCTATTCTGCTTCGCTGTTATACCTATTTTGATACAACTCGAATTACCGCATTTAATTTATTCGAACAGTAACAGGTCACTGTATACTCCTATCAAACCCAGGGGTTTCTTCGAAAAGGGACCTCATTACCGATCGGCACCGACGCATCGTCGCGCCGCCATTGTCATAATTAATATTCATTCCTTCCCTCACCGCCACCACCACCGTCTGCCCTGCGGCTACAAGCCGTCTTAAGTTACATTATCGCTTGGACACCTCATTTTCCGATCCGCCGCTCCGCACCCCTCTTGGAAACGACATTCTAGCTTTATATGCAACACACTGTTATGTCAGACCAAGTTCCCTTGTCTTCCCTACGGTTCCTGCCTTTACAGGCCCGCGAGTTCCACAGCCTGCCGGCTGGCTTCGAATATCAACATGAAATCTCAGAAGGTTCCAACACGACCGCTTTTGACACGGGGATCGATGCCAGAGATCTTCGACGTTGTGTGGTATGCGGTATGAAAGGGGGTGGGGGACTCCGTCCGGGGGTACAACGGGCACATATTATAGGAAGAACTGAAGATATATTGGTAAGAGATAGTTTTCTGTTGTATCTGTTGCAGTATTTATTAAATCTGCGCAGTGGGGCTTGCTGAAGGGCAGAGGCTTTGTTCCTTCTTTCGCTAAAAGCGTGGTACACGAGCCGCGAAACGGCATCAATTTATGTTCTGTGCATCATGTCGACTTCGATGGCTATCGCTTTTTCATACGATGGGTTCCCTCGGTGAGCCTCAATTTTGAAATGATGGCAGTCTTTTCTTACTATCAACAGCTCTCCGCCTTCGTATTCATAAACTTTTCCCAGAATGGCTCCCTGGAGCAATTTCATGGGAAAACGGTCGCGCTTGATCCAAACCACAGCCACAGCCCGTTCACTGCTCCATTCCTGATCCAGGAGATGCGTACAAGAGGATTTCACCCTTGGTGCACCGACCGATCAATCCCCTGTCCACTATCTCCCACTTATACTGATGTTGACAACGGTGGAGGCGACGGAGTGGCAGGCTTTGGAGGTGCAATTGATACCGGGGTCGAGAGTGGTGGCATGGCGGGACCGGGTGGAAGTGGTGGAGTGGCGGGTTCTAGTAGCGGACCGTCATCCACAGGAGTAAATCAGCAATATCTCGTTCTCGGCAATCCTTTTCAGGATCCAGAACTGCTCGAATCCATGCGCCGTCAGTGGCAACAGCTCCCGAATTGGAAATCTGCAACAGTTGAAGGATTGACCTGGGAAGGGACAGCGGAAGAGAATGCGAAGCAATACGTCGATCTTGTTGGCGTCAGTCCTCACTAATTTTAAAACACTGTATAGCATACAAGTCAAGTCGAATTTTTTTGTAACCGCTCCTTACATATTGCTCCTCAATTTTCGTTCTTTTTGACCGGCTGTCTGCAGGTCAAAGGTGTCGTTTGACTATCGATGAGCGTAGCAATGGCTGATTGAGAGACTTTGGGGGGTTCAAGGGAAGGTCAAGGTACAGGGTCTGCTGGAACAATGTCCATTAGGATGTCTTGGCCAGCATTAGGGTACATTAAGCGCCAAGTCGCGTCCAATCTAGATCACTTCGAAAGGCAGATTATTTCATGTATTAGAGCCTGAGAAGAGATATACCCAGGAGGAGGTGGAGAATGAATTGGGCGGTGTGTGTTGAGTGTCCAGGAGCAATTTGAACGTTGGGTGGAAGACGTAGATAATCACACTCGCTCCGATGTGGGGAAAGGGACCGCCAGAAGTGGTCTGGGGCATATGGTGTAGATGGTTATCACGCCCGCTTAGCATCTTCTGATCATCTGCGGGCGGTCTCCGGTTCGAGTCCGGATTTGTCCACTTTTTTTGCATGTTTCCGTGCTCTTATCATCTTCCCTCCGACACTGTCATATCGTAGTATTTTCCGCTTGTCCAAGCTCAAAGCCTCCTTCAGCCGGCACTCTTCCATTGCAACATTTTTCTTTCTTTCTCTGAAACCTATCGGCACTGGGCACAGTAGGTTGCATGTTACTGTAACTCGTCTTCAGCTCAGCTCATCACATCACCTCGCCAGTCACACGGCCAGTACTTTGCGAAATTTTACACTGTGGTGTGCAAGAGGGTCACCGAAGCCCATCCTTGGCCACAACATATCTTCCAATTGGTCAAAAAGACAATGGCTTCAGGTGGGTAGTGTCAGTTTCAATGCTGCGGGTGGAACCTATATTGAATGGATCAATAACAGGGACACAATGCTTCAAGTGCTTCGGACCAAGCTTAACTTCCGAACTCAAAGCTGCGATGGACCGCGCAGCTTCAAGCCCTTATCCAGAACCCGTCGATCCCACTCTCTTGCGCTCCCATAGCATTGCCTCACCTCTCTCGATAGCACTTTCTCAAATTGCGATTCCATCTCTCAAGTCTCAGCTTGATCACATCGAGTCTGTTGACGCTTGCGCCAAGGAACTGCTTGAATATCTTGGACTGATTCGACAGCATTACAGACGTGAGCGCCGCCGAGTCCTTCGAGGCTTGCGTGATCACCAGAGCATTGTCGCGCCTATCAGGAGAGTTCCGGATGACGTCCTGCTCGAGATTTTCTCGGCTTTCATGTGTAACGGTGGCTACAGCTATCAGCCTGATCCCATCACCCTTACGAGTGTCTGTAGCCGTTGGCGAGCACTAGCACATTCGACACCTCGCCTCTGGTCTCAAATCACCATTTTCATGACGCCATTGAATCACTTGTCTATGGGCAATCTGATCCATCACTACACATCATTATCCGCTACTCGCCCGCTACAGCTGAGCTTAACACCAAAGGACGATATGTCATCCGCTCCAGCTGTCGAAAGTCAATTGGACGCCGACCACACAGTCCCTGACGTCGACAGCGATGATGTGTTTGCTGAGGCACTAGCGGCTTCAGCTACACGTTGGCGAGTAATCACTGTCACGCCATCGACTCTGGAGTTTCTGTTTATGCAGGGCGATCATTTGGATGTGCCTATGCTTGAAACATTGGAGATCGACTGCAACTCAGATGAATCCTGGGGGAACCATGTTTACGATATAACAGCCCCAAGGCTGCGACGCCTCATTTGCCTATCATACGAGCCTTTCATACCGATGGAACTCCCCTGGGATCAGATTGAAGAAATGGATGGTTTTTCCGTGCCCTTTGAAGATTTCGTGACCTTCTTGGGTCGAAGCCCGAAGCTTCTTCGCTGGCGCTCCTTATGCTTGTCTCATACCGATTTTGAAGTTCCAAACAATAGTTTCAACACTTTCAAGCATCAGCTTATACGCTCCATCGACGTCGAAATGGAAACCCGAGAAGAGCTGGAGACGCTCTTCACACACTTCCAATTCACTTCTCTAGTCGAACTTCGTGTAAAAGGGTGGTGCCGTATTCCACCGATTTGGTCACAACATCACTTTTCAACATTCCTGTCCAATTCATCTTGCGTGTTGCAGAGGCTTGCGCTTGACGGCTTCGTCGTTTCCAAAGGCGACCTCCCTTTGATTCTGGCAAGCGTGCCCAGCGTATCGGAGTTTCAGTTCGCTGAATCCCACCAAGTCTACGCAGAGGCGGAAGCGATATTTGATACGCGCATTGTCGAGCGACTCACCATCAACCACCAGCCTTCATCCAACAGTGACTCCAACTCCACCCTTTTACCACGCTTGCGGATACTGAGTCTCATGGGTGGTCTTCGATTTAACACTCGTGTCTTCAATGCGATGATAAAGTCGAGAACCTTGCACACCCGAGATCTCCCCTGCACATTCCACAGTCTGTATCTACAGATGGAGCTCCAGGATGACATGGCAACAAGCATTGTTAGAAGAGGCAGGACCGTGGAGAATTACGAGCCGCCCTTGAATGTGCATGATTTTAAGGAATTGCAGGACATCCTCCACGAGCGCGCCTACATCTCGGGTGCGGTCCGAAATGTAAATCCCGATCTTCCGTTCCCTCACCTGCTTTGATCGTCGTGATCTCTACGAAAGGGGTTGGCGCGCATATTCGAGAGCAACTCGCCAATAGCACCCTACAGCACCCAAACAGCACCGCTTAAGGTTCAAATGCCATTTTCAAGCAGGTAGTGTTGGTCCCTCGCCCTCAAAATTGATATCATTTGTTTTCAAACATCGACAAGACCAATCCTATGGATTTCCCAATTGCAAGCTAGAGCTATAAAATCCTACACATCGAGCCGTTTCCTTTGTCTCGAGCTTGTACTTGAACCACTTATTTCACCTATACTGTATTGTATATTCCCATGAAACCTTTTTTGGTTCTACCATCCTGCTACATAAGTACCAGTTTACCCTAACTCCCGCCATCTGTTCCTCCTCAATTGCGAATGCGACTAGTACTAGTGCTAGTACCTCCGCTTCCAACACCAGCTCTTCCGCTTCCAAAATCAGCAGCAGCGCTTCCATTTCCAAGATCAGCACCAGCTATTCGACGTCTATAGCTAAGGCTAGCGCCAGCTCTTCCGTTTCCAAAATCAGCGCCAGCTCTTCCGCGTCCAAGACCAGCACTGGCTCTCCCGCTTCAAGCACCGGCTCTTCCGTTTCCAGCGCCAGCGCCACCTCCAACTCTGCAACGTCTTTGACTCCCAACGGAAAGAAGGCGGGTATTGCTGGCTTGGATAGTCTGTCTTGGATGCAGGTTCACCTTGAATGGCTTATTATTGGTGAGTTCTGCCCTGATGGTTAACGTTCATATTACTAGTATTGTTTCCAGCACAGCTAACGAATGTGCTCTTTGACTGCCATAATGAAGGACTCCTTTGCCAAATGTCGGTAGTGGTCCTGTGCAGTCAGCATGCTCTGGGGAGAGGGGAAAGTATGTCCATCCCGGTATTGCCATTACCTCCCACATTCACGGTGCTAACTCCCTTCGTTCTCTTACTGAGCAGTGACGCACTTGACGCCTCTCGATTCACGAAGTTTGAAGCCCTCACCGCCGCACCGTGGCAGCTATATCATTCCTACTATGTAACCTAGTGTACAGTATATCTATGAGGAGTGGTATGTAGTAATAATGCAAATGAAAGTAAATATACATATGAATAAATGAACATGGATGACACTCTCGCTTGTCGTCAGTGTTCGTTTGGCTGGCGCGTGAGTCCGAAATTCGAATAAGTAAATGGAAGTGGGCCTCAGTACGAATAGCTGCCCCAGTCGTCATAGTTGTTGTGTTGGCGTATAGGTGGCGGAGCTACATTTTGAGGTGGTTGAGGTGGGGGCATGGCCGCGATGTTAATGAAGGAAGTTTGATGCGGATGGTGGCCAGCGTTCTGGAGATGAGGGTTTGATACCTGCGGTGCATGCTGCATCACCGGGTTTTGCTGCTGCATGGGCTGGGGCGGCGTAGGGTAAAGATGTTGCTGCTGCGTTTGTGGTTCAGCCCCCCAGGGTGACTGCTGCGGCAGTTGATCAGGTGTATACTGATATGGCATCGCGTATGGCACCGTGTCGTATTGCGATACATCGTATGGTATGGTATCATACGACATCGTGGTCTGGTATGCGGGCTGGGGCTGCTGCTGCTGCTGCTGTGGCTGATGATACCCAGGGTACGAAGTGCCGGGTCGATGCTCCAACGGTGCCGAGAAATCATTGATGAGTTGGCTGGACGCGCCCGCATCATAATTGAGCGCTTGACCGGATGAGCTTGCAGGCGGCTGAGCCATCCGACCAGCAGTGACAGAAAAATCGAGAACTGACGACCGCCGCGACAACGACGTTGAGCCAGAAAAATGGGGTGTGCCAGCGACGGGGACCGATGTCTCTACGTTCTGCCGATGCGGATCCTCCACTGGGCTGTATTGGAACTGCTGCGTGGGGTACCCCGTTGACCCGGGAGAGGTATAAGCATCAAAAATCCGCGTGTCCTCTTGCAGCTGCATGTTCTGCTCGCCGCTCGTGGGCGCCTTGTAGTATTGTGTGGCGAAACTCGTACCATCAATACTGCTCGTCGCCGATACAGGGAACAGAGAGACTGTCGGGTCCTCGAATATCGTGCTGGCTAAACGCTTAGACTCGGGCGCAGGCGGGGCCCGGAGATGCACAGATGGCCGTCTGCTCTCCGATCGACGACTTTGAACAATCAAACGCGTCCCACCAACGAACATCTCCAGTTCGTCCATCACACGTATCCCCATCACCCCGGAGCCGAATATGTCGTTCCGAGGAACGGTGAGCGTCCCGTTCATCACCTGGAGTGCTTTTTGCAGTGCATCATGCAGCGCAGGCTAGTCTATCTCATTAGTATGAGTGCCTTCAAGAAATGTGAAAACGACGCACGACAAACCGCACCGCCTTTCCGCCGTACGTTGCTGCGTCTTCGAGGAGCTCGTACGCATTTTTTACCTGTGCCAGCGCCATACTCGCAAATTTGGATCTCAGCCCATCGCCCGTCGCACGTATCACTATTGTGCTCAGCATCATCTAGGCTGCATCATCAGCCGCAACTCAAAATATTGCAGTGTGACAACTCACAGCACTCCCGAATATGTGCGCCCACATATTCCACGTCCTCGCCGCTTCGGCAGGCCAGACGGAGAACAGTCCTCGCGCCGCACCGAGAAGATCACATGCGCTGTGGTACCCAGCCAAGAAGCTGCCCTGTGCGGCGCTCTGTGTCGGGTCGGCTGGGCACTCAACGAGTGCCCGGGCAAACAGCGTGCGGTGCAGGTAGTTAAGCGCTGCCAATCAACCCATCAGCTTTCATGCTTTGACATTGACGTTGACGTTGCCGGCATGGCCAATAATTCCGATGTTCCTTCATAAGGAAAGGGAACAAGAACGCACCGGCGAGCTTGTAAAATTTCGGCATGAACTCCGCCATTGCGCGAGCGTAATCGTCTTGTCCCTTTTCCACATCGCTGTCGCCCTCTGCCATCGCTGTATTAGGCGCCGCGGGTAGTGGCACGGGAAACTCGCGTATTCTCTTGTCTAGCTTCATGACTTCATTTCCTGTTGCCGGAACCCGTGCCGCGAGTGCAAGAGACACGACAGGCGCGAGGCAGGAGGCGGTGAAACGCACTCGCCATGCTGGGACTGTCGCAGACCAAAATGATCTCAGGGTCAAGAATAAATGGTATAATAGACGGGTAACGTACAACTGGAGACGTCCTCACCATCCTCACTGAGGGTCTTCTCCGTGTCCTCTGCGTGCTCGGTGTCCACAAAAGCCAACGGGAAAGCCGGTACACGTCCTGTGGCAAGGGTCTGCCCAAACGAAATGTTTCAGTCAGTGTTGGCTAGTTTCGCCACAATAGGAACAAATGTTGGGTGTAGAGGGAGTACGCACCATCCAGGAATCCACAACAAACAGCTCCCAGAACAAGGCGCGCCGCTTCTGCACCTCGTGCGGGGGGAGGGCCCAGTGCACGGGGTCTCTGTCTGTACATTCGTCAGCCTTTCTGCTCCTGCTGTGACTTCTATATATGAAAAAGGGATACGCACGTAGACCAATCTGCGTGCAAGTTTAGTCAACATACGCCACCACGAAAAAAGCAGGGAAACATACACTAATCCCCATGCTCGTCGCAAGCCCCAGTGCGCCCCACATCATCTCCAACCACACCGGCGCAGGCTCCTCGTCGTCTTCGTCATCCTCCTCCTTTATCTTCCCAGTAGGCGTCGTCGCCCCGCTCCCATCATACGCTGCATGCGGGGGGGTGAATGATGGTCCCATCGCGCCCTGCCCCGCGCCCAATGCGAGGTACACGCTCATAAGGACAAGCACCTGCGTCCCCGCTATGCTTGGCATCGGCCCGCCAACCCCCCTGGACCCACCCATTGGCAAGCCGCCGAGTTTGAACGCGGAGTGCGCGAGGGCGTAGAAGCCGGAGGCTTCCCCATCGCCTGGGGATGCGGAAGAGGAGTTGGGAGATGCGGAAAATGGGGAGGAGGACGCCGGGAAGGGGGGCCGGGAGAACGCGCCGATGGCGAGGAGGGTAAAGAGGAGCGAGAGAGTATGGGGGGTCTTTGGCTCCTCCCCTACAGCACCCACGTCTTCTGCCGCAGGAGACATTGCGGGGGCTTGCGAGTTCATGGGCGCATACCACGTCCCCAGCACGCCCCACGCCTGCCGGCCCTCGACTGCGGCGCCCGCCTGCCACGGCGCCCCGCGCAAATACGCCCTTAGTAGTGTGTGCGCGCGAGCGTACGGGGGTAGGTGCGCCGATAGGTCCGATAGGGCGGTCTCCTTGCTCCTGCTCAGCGATGAGACGACGGGGGACGGGAAGAGTCTCAAAGAGGTTGGATGGGACGGGAAGGAGGGGCTGGGGGAGGACGCTAGGAGGAGCGACTCGTAACCAGCGGAGCGGCCGTAGAATGTGCATGCGCCGTCATGACGCACTTGCAGCGTTCCGGCGGGGGTACTTTCTCTTTCTTCCTCATCCTCCCAATCCGAGTACTCCTCATCTTCGTCTGGTGTGTGCCCTTTTGCAGCCGCAGCCCCACCTCCGCTTCCACTCCCGCTTCCACTCCCGCTCCACATGGGACCAATATCAGCATCGGCAGTGACATCCGGTTTAATGTGCAGATCGCGCAAACTCGCGATTTCGAGTCTGTCCGGCTCGAGGAGGGGGTCCCCCGCAGGAAGCGCGGCTTCAAGCTCGCGTATCCGCGCGACTAAGTGTTCGATCTTGGTGTGTAGTACTTCTGTGCCAACAATCATAAATCGCGTGCCTTTGCCCGTTGCGAAAGTGCCTAACGGTGCCGTAGTTTACAGTTTAGTTCGTGTATACGGGGGGAGAGGGAAACGCAAAATAGACGCACCGTTGGGGCATACCTGGCCAGAAACACGGATAAGCGCAAAAATTGAGTATACGAGCAGAAAGACAAGGAAGGAGACAGCGAACCACGCACTTCTTCACACCCCCGCCTTTGGCAACTCCCGCATGGGATCTCCCTATCGCATTTGAGCTTCAACCGCCGACACTCGGCGCAGCTCAGCTTGCCCCCGCTCCGCTTCTGCGCCCTGTCCCGCTTCTTCTGCTCCACCTTGACCGCCGCCTTTTCTGCCGCCAGCACCTCGCGCTCCTTCTGCGCGCGCACCTTATCCGACCCCTTTTCGCCGGCCGTATCCTTCCCCTTTCCCCTGTCCCCGCTCCCCCCTGCGGTGGGGTCCTTGGTCTTGGGGGTGCGTCGCGCAGCGGGCATGCCAGCAATTATATGCGGGCGTCAAGTGGGTATATGCGTTTTACTGTTTAGTGTTTAAGCGCAATCGGGCCCTGTGACTCGGAGGCCTTTTGTTTAGTGCTGCCTCTGATGACTGTGCCGTTGGGGCGTAGCTGATGCAATAGTGAGAATACAAGAACCCAAGAACCCAAGAGATAGGTCCGGCACTAGAGTCTGGTAGGAGGTGAAGATTAGCAGGCAGGGGGCATGGCAGCGAGGAATGCAATAAAGCGAAAGATTGAATTCTGCGATCGCATGTCAGCAGGCCGTCTTAGGAGTCTTCAACAACCATCAACATTATCCTTAGGCCTGCATTTCATTTATTTTCGACAGCACATCCCCGATCAATGTCATTTACTCTCCTTGCACCTGCTTCCATCCATACTTTACTCAACAGCTTCGCATTGTACAAACACGATGGATGAATTGGACAGTCGAATCGTGTCTTTGACTGATATATATACATCAACATTGATCTGACCATACGGTGGCACGGGGTGATGTGAATCTGAGACATGGTGGGGCGAATTTCCAACCCCCACCAGCATTAGCTGTGTTGATTATTCATCGATATCGCTCAGGCAGGCTCCAGGCTTCTCGCAGAAGCCTCGCGCGTTGAATGCATTCAAGTACCTAGCGGCCTGCCGTGATCGCGGACGTTGCGCGGACTTGCTCGCAGTGCATCCATGCAACGAGGTGACACCCCTACAACCCCACACCTCACTAGCTTCATACAGCACTAAACATGCATATTTACAGCAGATCTTTACGTACCCGAGGCGTCCGAGTCCACTGCAAATCCGCCACTGACAGCGGTCCACAATCTTAATTGACCCGCAGACCACAGGACTCGGTGATCGCCTCTGTCAGGCTTAGGCTTCAGCGTCAATTCCGCCCACTGGCAGTGGATTTCCGTTCTCTGGCCTGGGCGCTCTGGACGCCTGATTGGCAGCGATCTGAGGACCCAATTGGCGCATGACGGTGCTCTGGGCTGGGCGTTGGAGTGACCGCCAGGAGGCAAAACAAAGGTGCAAGCAAAAAGTACTAAATGCGTCGATATCATGCACATTGTATGCTCCATGGCCAACCTGCCGGTTCTTGAACATGAAATTTATCCGTGAGTCCCCGCAACCTTGTGGAGGCTGCGCCTGCCGTTTGCCTCATAGCCCATAGGTCCAGCTGCACCCCACCCCAAACCCAAAACTCAATTTACATCTGCACGATTCCCGGATTGTGTATAGATCCAGAATGCTCTTGGAATCTGGATGCTCTACACGCTCTTGCCAAGCCTGAGCCTTCCTTCCGTCTGTAATGCGTCTATCGTAGAACCCGTGGGGTCCCGCCACCCACCAGTGCTGCCGCCGGCGAACTCAAAGTCAAAAAGTCAAACTCACGCCGAACTCATCATACAATGAATCCAATACAGGTTTAGGCCAGGGAACACCACCCAGCGTCCGGCACATATCGCGCATTTGCATATGCTTATCTTTCCAGCGCACCATCAGAACCTGCCAGATGCAGATGTTACTGACGTGCGGTCTCCATCAAGACTCGAAAGTCTTCCGACAGTGATTTATGTTTTTTTTTTGAGTTCCCAGGCGCGCATTGATGAATCAGACAATCAGACAGGTGTTCGCGAGCAAAGAGGTGTGCATTGTACAGTAGTTCCATTGTGCATCCAGTAAAGCGAATAAATAATAATAAGTAAATTAACAGCGCTTAGAGTAGTCCCATAATCATACACATATCATAGCCCCAACGTCGAACGAGCCGAATCAGCACTGTGCGTCGAGAGCGGCCACGAGCGCCTGCCACGCGAACCCGACCGCGCCCCACAGCCGGTCGTCCTGCACCCCGAGGGCGCACGCATTCGCCCACACCCCGTGGACGAGCGCCGCGCGCTGCTGGAGCTCCGCGCGGGGGGCGGTGGAGGCGAGGTGCGCCGCGAGCTTGGGCACCTCCATGGATGCGGACGCCGGGAGCGAGGGGAGGAAGGCGGCGAAGAGGTGGTCCGCGCGCTGCGTGTAGAGGTAGGACTGCAGGGCGGGGAAGGCGCCGGGCGCGGGGAGCGCGAGGGGCACGACTGGGACGGTCTTGGTGCTGGTGCTGGTGCTGGTGGAGGCGACGGGGGACACGGGGAACGCGGGGAGATGCGCGCAGTGCGCGGCGAAGACGAGGTCGTGCGCGGGGTAGAGCGTCACTTTCGTGGTGGAGGCGGCGGTGGAGGTGGAGGGGTGCGCGTAGACGGCGAGCATGTGCGTCGGTGCGTTCGCAGCCTCGGCTTCGATCTCGAGCGAGCGGGGGAGGGCGCTGGTGGGTGCCTGGACATGGGTGTTCTTGACAGCTGCGAGCATACTGTGATGGTGAAATGCAATGAGTTTCGAGTGCTAAAGTAAAGTGGATGAAAGAAACGTACTCAGCACCAGTCAAAGCGAGTCCCTTGCGGATGTACTCGGTCGGTACACCCGCGAGCTCGGGGTGGGCGGCGTCAAGCGCCGCGCGGGAAACCAGCACGGACTGAGGTTTGCCCAGTGCGCGGGGTAGCCGCGAAGCGGTGGCCTTGGGAAGGCGCACGGCAATTGTGACATTGAGGTTCTTGAGTGCAAGCGGGCTGCGGAAGGAGTTCTTGCACAGGATGCGGCGGGAGATGGAGGGGCGCGAGCGGCGGCAGACGGGGATGCAGGCCTTGGCGGACTTGGGAGTAATAGAGATCATCTTAGTGGAATGTGAAGCGGGATAAGATGCTGAGTGATGAGGGCAGTAGAATGCGGTTGATCTGGGGCATCTGAGCTGCAGCGCGGGCGGTTATATACAGTCGAGAACAAAGAGAAATGTGCGACAATCCAGAACAGCTGTCTCTGATTGCGCGCGGGGCAGAATCACCGCTTTCGGCAAGTGTTTGCAATCCGCGCCCACGGAAGGGCGTGCGGACCCACAAAGGAGTTGCCATATCAGGATGATTGCGTGGATTGGCGTTTCTGTGGGCGAGAACAAAGGACAAAAAGGCGGGGACATACCTGGGACATATAGCGTTGCCAGCGATGCTTGTGGGCGACGTGAAACAGGCCTGCGCACTTGCACCGTATGCACCATTGAACCAGCCCAGGACCAATCAAAATCGAGCGGATGAATGGAGACTTCAACGTTCGCCGCGTCCTGAGGATCAAGATTCATCGATTTTCATCTATCGCTCTCGCGAGCTCGCACGGCTCCGGGAAGCATATCAAAATCGCATACGCTTAAAGCCCTTGCTTTGTGCTCGTAATCCAGATCTCAGCAGTGGGGACCCTTCAAGACCGCGCGGCAGTGCGACCTCTGCGGCCAGATTAAGAGGACAATGGAGAGAGGGCATACGTAATTCCGGTAATTCGGCCTGCAGCCAGTGCCATGTGCTTCCAGACAGCAGCGATCGGGGTGATATCGGAGCGCGACTGACAATGCGACTGCGGGAGGTGGGAAGGAGAGATGAAAGCACAGAGTCCAGACAGAGAAAGCAAACATCTATTTCGCCAGGTGAGCATAGCAGCATCGCTACATTTTATAACCACCGTGCCGTGCTGTCTAGATTCAACGTTCATCTATTTTCGTACTCATCTGCTCAAAATCTATCGTGGAGTTGTGGATATGGATATCACTGCAACTCGAAAACAAATTTATGTGATATTTGGAGGATCTACTGTGATTTACTTTGCCCAAATCAACTTGCCACCACGTGCCAGCCCGTTGAGCGTGGAACTAATCTCTGCTATACATCACTATTGCCTAGACATCATTCAAGATTCGAACCTCATTCTTTGAGCGCACGAGAACATATAACAACTGGGAGCAATGTTCGCCGAAGGGCGAACGCGACCGTGGCTTAGAGACTAGAGTCTCTGGTGGTCAAGTCGGTTCAAGTAACGACACTAGTGCAGACATTGGATTGTACAACATCACCCGGCGCCTCTCCACCTTTCAAGCGTTTATCGCTGTTTGTGTACTAAGACGCATGGTGTGAAATTTTATTTTATGGCGCAAACTTACGAGGAGGCATACAAACTATTACCGGCCCACCTTTTGACGAAGGACCACCTTTTGACGAAAGCCTCTGGCGAGACCATTTCCCCATCTTTCCTTCTCGATGTTTTTTTCGGGGAGAGCTGTATACGACAGAAAATATATTCAGAATTTTTGATAATTTTTGACATCCTTCGTCGAGCCGGATGTACCATGGGAGAGCTCGTCAACAGGTGGTCAAAATGACTGTGTGCGCGTTGCTGCAGCGTCCATTGCCCTGAATAATATACAGAGAAATCACAGTCGTGTTGAGTGAGAGTTTTCCCCCTGAATCCGGTAGCTCCGAAGGGATTATACGCAATGAGGAATCGTCAAAAGGTGGGCCGGTAGTAGTACTGCTATGGATAAGTCAGAGTAAGTAAAAGCACCTAATTAGCCAGCGGGGCGTGGGCTTCGGCGAACATCAATTCAAGTTATTTGACGTTACAATTACAATTTGATAGTATGAAGGAGCAAGATGGACAAAGAGCGGAATGAATACCGTCAAGTTTCAAATCATATGCAATGAAGCCATCTAACGTGCTGGATAATAGTTGTTGGCGCGTTTGTACTCGTCTGCCATACCAGCAATGCGGCTACCGATTGCGAGTCTTTGTCTGCCAACCCATGCGACACGGGATCGTCCCAATGTCGCCAGCCTCGAGGAATAAGTGCAAGGACTGGTAGCAATAGGTATCGCGATAACACAGGTGTTCCGTCCGGTTGCATCCGTACCCCCCAGCACTGTTGCCACACGTCTTGCAGCTCTGGTATGCGAGAGGAAAATTTGCTCGCAATATCTGCTGGTCTCTCCAAGTCCACCACGTTTATTTCCACGCGGGACCCGGGCGGGCCACCATCGTAATCTAGCACTAGTACAGGCTTGCGCCCAGGTTGCGGCGATGTCGAAGATCTAAAGGAATCACGGAGGACTGACTTCTTTGGTACGTGCTCCGAATGCGTAGCGTCATGTGCAATCGCATACGCAAGAAATCGAAGATTGGGCCCAGAAAGGCCCACGCGCGCTGAGAATGAGCCCAACTTTGAGCAACAGTCGAGCAGAATGGCCAAGAAAAAGGCATAGCCCACCTTTGGCCGAGTTACGCATAATTCGACACAGTTTTCGGTGGTCGCTGCGCCAATGCCGCTGCTGGCATATTTTGCTGCAATAACAGACGAAAGAGCATCCTGTGCAACGTCGTAGTTTACCCTTGAAACCCAATGACATGCACTGCAAGAATTATAAGATTGGAGATGAGGGATAATAGGAAGATGTCCAGATGCTGAAACGTACCTGAGGATCTCCGCAAATGATGTTACATACCCCATCGCCTTTACAGTATCGTTCTTGAAGTTGGTTCCATTCCGCAAGGTCGGACTGGAATGTGCGTAACCCGTTTCCAATCAAACTGCCTGGGATTCCGGTTGGGAATGCCGCTGCAAGATCTCGGTTCATCGCCAATAGCAATGGTCGATGAACAGCAAAGCGGATGCAGATCGTTTGCAATACAGTTTGCAAGATGCCAGCGAATGTCGCGTCGGAAGAAGGTTCACTTATAAGTGCCATACGCGCAACCAGGGTGAAGAATGACGTATCCAGTAATCGCTCCAGACCTTTGTAACCAAGTTCGTGGGGCCCAGGGCTTCGAAGAGCCACCAAGATCACTGCCATAGGCAAATAAAGGATGCCCCCTGGCAGTGCTTTCCGGTCGTTCAAGTACCTTGATCTCAGATTCAGGAGGAGATGGAGCGTGTCAACCATCAATGTGATGGTATATGGCACAACATACATGATGGCGTCGTATAGGATTGTGTCGTAGGATTGAATTTGCTTCATGATAAGTGAAAGGTCCGCCTGGAGGGCATTTGGGTCTGGTTCCAGCCGCTTCAGGTTTGTATGAACGCGGCGATATAGTAGCTTGACAACTTCATCTTTTCTGCCCTCACAACCGGTGACGACGTGATCGAGGATATCCATCAACAGATCGTTAGTGGGCGAAAGGCCCTTGGCGGGCTGGAGCAGCATCGATGACATTTCGAAACCATAAAAAGCTTCTGGATCCCTCGATTCCTCGATCCACAGCGCTGCAGCCATGTCCAACACGCCTTCCGTGTGCATTACGGCGAGAGATAATGCAGTTTGTGGATCAACGAAGAGGAAACCACGAAGCGTGCCGTGTAGTGATGCATAGCGAGCTTCGCGGTGATCAGGATTGGGAGTACTGAACATTCCGCAGGAATGCGCTAATTTACGCTCGTGAAGCATTTGAAGCCATATCCAGATACTAGGCCATAACGGAAGTATCGCTGAATGAAGAATGGCTCCTTCGGATACCATTGCTAGTAACAGGGTAGAGATAAGACCCAATGTATGGTCAGACGATGAGAGGTTGAAGCAATGGCCAGGAGTAAAGGGCGCTACGAATTTGGTCCATCCGGTGATCGCAGAGCGAACCAGAGCCGTGCCGTCCACCCCGGCCAGTTTCTGCTGTATATGATTTAAAACATCGTCGACAGGAAATTTCTGCAGTGAGTTTCAGCGTTTGAAATGCAAGTTGCTTGTGTTAAAAATCGATTACATGTGGCAGATCCCCATGATGGGCAGTGGCCATGGCTTGCACTTGCGACATATCACTGATCGTTTGGGATTCTGAGCAGACGCGTAGGCCGGGTAATGAGTCGAGGATGCTAGGAACTTGGGAGCCGATACGCGCGTATGAATCGGTATGATGGAAATGACAAGCTGCAAGTGTCTTGTACTCTCTTATACTAAAAGTTATAAAAGCTGTAAAGTGGATGGTTGCAATTGCAGGGTTCCGCGCTTATCCAGGTCCTCACTAGACCTACTAGTCGTCTGTTCTTTCTGCCCTGGCTAGTAGTCCATCAACGTCTGCTAGATTCCCTGATCTCTTCACTAAGAACACAAAGAGCCATCTTTTGCTATTGCAATCATGGATCTGCATCCACACTGGCTGTTTGCGTTATTGGGTAAGTCAAGAGTCCTCAAGACGATCGCATTTAAGGGCGCATTTGATCTCATGTGAATATTTCGTAGCTGGTATAGTTAAATGGATTCGGGACACATTCAAGGCGCTCTCTCGCTATGCGCGAATAAAGTACGTGTTGATATTGCGTTATGTTCAGGTTCGGCCGTTACTGGTCACTGAACATGTGTTTATAACTGTGATGGCAGCACTCTGGAACAGGGCTGCTCTCCGAGCAGCCCGAACACTGACAGAAGCAGGCAAAGTCAAATAGAACCAGTGTATATGCGTGAAGTAGTGACAGGATGAAGCGTAGTCGAAGTACGATCCAGAGAAAGGAAAAAGGTCCGAAGCAGTAAGTAAACCAGCAGGGTTACACACTCGTGCCGAGGGTATACAGCAGATGGATGAGCTCGAAGAAGGACCCACCGAGGGAGTTGAACATGCCCTTCTCCCTCAGGATAGCAACGTCCCTTCGTTGGCACCTTCCGATGACCACTTGAAGCAAATGGTTACCGAAAATACGGCTTCCACTGATGCGATCATGGATTTGGGTGAACACTCGGAATCTGTGCTATTCGGTACGTCAAAACTGTCTTCGAGTGTGCTGTTGGTCTTATGATAAGCTGTTGTAGTTGGTACGGCTGAATGCGAACGAAGGATTCCCGAGGAAGTTGAAGAGCGAGGGCAAATTGACAGCGATGCATCGCTAGCAGCCAACGATGTTTTGCACATAGGTGAGTGCGATTATATTTTACAAACATTGCAATTCGACGCTGATCATGGGAATATGCCGCAGTGCCGCCATCGCAGGTGCCAACGGTTGCGCTTGAATTCGTGCGAGAGGATGGGGATGAGGTAGTCACGCCGCTGGAGATGCAGGATGACATAGTGAATGGTGAGTACCGATGTACAATTGTACAGTTCAGGTCAGCTGACAACAGTATTCTATGGAAGCAGTCTCGGACCCCTCTACCATCGGCATCCTAGTCTCGATCGATGACCGGATAGAAGATGCTGAAGGAAGCCGGATCGAGGTCGCAGGCAGGCTGGATCAGACACTGAGTTCCTTCAAGGAGCTTCTATTGAGCCAACATTCCTTTCACTGTGCCGAGCGTTCTTTAATCCTCATTGGCCGCGAGCTCAAGGACGACGAACAGACACTGGGAGATCTTGGTTTCGTAGAGGGGTGCACTGTCCATGCTGGTACATAACATTCCTATCCCATCTCCCCTGCTCAAGCTCAATGTATGGCCTACAGTTGCGGCGGTACAGTTCTCCGTGACAACACTAGCAGGCAAAGGCTATAAATTTGCGCTCAAGGCGACCACGCTCATCTCAGATATCCGTAAACTGCTGCGCGAGGTGGATGCGGACGTGGCGGACCAGGATAACTACGCGTTCTCTTTGGACGGGGTGCACTCGCTACGGGACTCGGACATGTTGTGGGACCTCAACATATATTCTGGGACGACACTCATTCTCAGTGGGTATCATTCTTTAAATGTACACACGCATTATTCTTAATACTCTACTTCTACAGAGGGTCGCCGCCTCATCACACTCTCCATCCAATACTTCGGCCTCGCTTCCAATTTTCAAGAACGCTTGGGCGCAAAACTCGATGACGAGATCTGCATCGACGACAGTGCAAGTCTTGAGGACCTCCGAGTGCAGATTCTAAGCATGGTGCCCTCTTCTGCTAAAGGGATTTTTCAACCGCCAAACCAAGTCGACGTATCTCACTGGCGCAAGCAATTGGGTGGCATGCGCACGATCAAGGAGGAGGGGTTGGGGGACCAGGACGTGGTGGATATCACTTTGATGCCACTCGAACGAAAATTTCCCGAGGAACTTGACGAGCGAGGGAAAATTGAGAGTAATATATCGCGGCTAGCCGGTTAGTCCTAAACAATCCCAATCTCGCGGCTAAGCTTCTCAACCATAACACTCTTCATATCAACTAGTTCTATCAAACCTCGGCACCAACTATCGCCAGTGCGATGGGCGGCTGGGGGATCCCGCCGATCTCGAGAATGCCGTTCCGAGCCTTCATCAGGCTCTCGCACGCACCCCAGATGACCACCCCGGCAAGCCAGGCATTCTCACACACATCGGTGCCGGCTATTTCGCGGGCTTTACGAGGCTGGGGGATCTCGCCGATCTTGAGAATGCCATTCTGAACCTTCAGCAAGCCCTCGCGCTCACTGAGGATAGTGACCCCGACAAACGAGATCGTCTTGCAGACCTCGGTGTCATGGATTTAACGCACTTTAGGCAGCTGGGGAATCTTACCTATCTCGAGAATTCCATTGCGAAATTTCAGCAAAGCATCGCACTCACTCCGGATGGTAACCCCGACAAACCAGCTCGTATCTCAACCCTTGGTATCGGCTATTTGGAGCGCTTTCAGCGGCTGGGTGATCTCGCCGATCTCGAGAATGCCTTTGCGAACTTACAGCAAGCCCTCGCGTTCATTCCGGATGGCCACCACGACAAAGTAGATTATCTCGCAAACCTTGGTAGCGCCTATTGGTTGCAATTTAGGCGGCTGGGGTATCTCGCCAATGTCGAGAATGCGATTACAACGTGGCAGCAAGCCCTCGCGCTCGCTCCAGATGGCCATCCAGACAAACAGACTTTGCGCACAAACCTCAGTGCCGGCTATTCCGAGCGCTTTGGGCTGCTGGGGGATCTTGCGGATATCGATAAGAGCATTGAGCTCTCACAGCAAGCCCTCGCGCTCACTCCGCATGGCCACCTCGAAAAACCAAGTCGTATCTCAACCCTTGGTACCGAGTATTTATTGCGCTTTCAGCGGCTTGGGGATCTCGCGGATCTCGATAAGAGTATTGCGCTCTCAGAGCAAGCCCTCGCGCTCACTCCACATGGCCATCCCAACAAACCGGGTCGTATCTTAACCCTTGGTACCGAGTATTTATTGCGCTTTCAGCGGCTGGGGGATCTCGCGGATCTCAATAAGAGCATTGCGCACTCGGAGCAAGCCCTCGCGCTCACTCCGGATGGCCACCCCGAAAAACCAGGTCGTATTTCAACCCTTGGTACCAACTATTTGTCACGCTTTAAGCGGCTGGGAGATCTGGAAGATCTCAATAAGAGCATTGCACACTCACAGCAAGCCCTCGCGCTTACTCCGGATGGCCACCCCCTCAAACCATATTTTCTCACAATCCTTAGCTATAACTATTCCGTGCGTTTTGAGCGGCTGGGGGATCTCGCGGATCTCGATAGGAGCATTGTGCACTTACAGCAAGCCCTCGCGCTCACTCCGGATGGCCACCCCGACATACCAGGTTATATCTCATCCCTTGGTACCGAGTACTTATCACGCTTTAAGCGGCTGGGGGATCTCGCAGATCTCGATAAGAGCATTGCGCTCTCAGAGCAAGCCCTCGCGCTCACTCCGGATGGCCACCCCGACAAACCAGGTTGTATCACAACCCTTGGTACCGAGTATTTATTGCGCTTTCAGAGGCTGGGGGATCTCGCGGATCTCGATAAGAGCATTACACACTCAGAGCAAGCTCTCGCGCTCACTCCGGATGGCCACCCCGATAAATCACTTCGTCTCTCAAACGTCGGTATCAGCTATTCCTCGCGCTTTGAGCGGCTGGAAGATCTCGCAGATCTCGATGAGAGCATTGTGCACCTGCAGCAAGCCCTCACGCTCACTCCGGATGGCCACCCCGACAAACCAGGTCGTATCTCATCCCTTGGTTCCGACTATTCATTGCGTTTTCGGTGGCTGGGGGATCTCGCGGATCTCGATAAGAGCATTGCACACTTACAGCAAGCCCTCGTGCTCACTCCGGATGACCACCCCGACAAATCACTTCGTCTCTCTAACCTCGGCATCAGCTATTCCTCGCGCTTTGAGCGGCTGGGGGATCTCGGGGATCTCGAAAAGGAGATTGCGACGCAGCAGCAAGCCCTCGCGCTTACTCCGGATGGCCACCCCCGCAAAACAAATTGGCTCGCAAACCTCGGTCTCAGCTATTCTTCGCGCTTTGAGCGGCTGAAGAAACCCGCTGATCTCAAGAATGCGCTTATGACCATGAAACTGGCTGCACAATTACCGGGGGGTTCTCCCAGTGATTTGCTGCGGGCATCCCGACATTGGGTAACCTTATCTTTAATGTCAGTAGACATTCCATCGGCGCTGCAGGCGTTTCGCACAGCCATAGAAATACTACCTGAAGTCGCGTGGCTGGGATTTGATATTGCTTCTCGACAAGATTGGTTAGCGAAAGAGAAGCCGGAGGAACTGGGTTGCATGGCAGCAACGTGTGCCATCCGGCTTGGTAGATTTGAAGAAGCAGTTGAGCTGCTGGATATGGCTCGGTCGGTGTTTTGGCAACAGGCTTCGTCGGTGCGAAGCGGCCTGCAGGACCTGAAGGCAGAGCAGCCAGTGTTGGCAGGGGAGCTCGAGACAGTTTCCCAGAAATTAGACATCAGCAGCTTTTCTGGCCTATCTACCGCCTCCTCGGACAGGCAGCTATACGAGCGTCGACTGACAGATCATCGCGGCCTAGTTCTAAAGCGGGAATCACTGATAAAAGAGATTAGGTCGCTTCCAGGGTTTGAATTCTTTCTCAAGCCGACCCCTTTCAATCGGCTCCGTGAGGCTGCCGGCGCTGGACGCGTCGTCATTATCAACATCAGTAAACTTGGAACTGACGCACTCGTTTTTGACCGCACCAATCCAATTCGCCATGTACCATTGTCAAAAGTTGATGTCGCAAAATCGTTCAAACATACCACCGACATCGAGCTGCAGCAAACGAGGGCTGATGGTAAGCAATATCACAAGCGCTCCTTGACGCTGCCCGAGGTCTTGGATAGGATTGACGTCAACACCCTCAAACCAGATCAAGAAACAGACCTTACCAACCTCGATGGTGTAGTAGTGCAGAGGCAAGGAAGGGCTGACATTACGGATGATCGGCAGAGCTCCCTGGCTAGGCTGCCGCGGGTCTGGGAACATATCCTCAAACCAATTTTTGCCGAAAACGGACTCGGAATTCCCCTCCAGCGTACACAGGGGCAAATTCCTACCAATCGAATATTCTGGTACCTAACCGGTCCACTCACTGTCATCCCGATCCACGCCGCCGGGCCTGTCGGCCAGCTTGTCGTGTCCTCCTATGTCACAACCCTGAGCTCACTCGCTGAAGCACATAAACGACAGAGCGAGGCTATCAGTGGCCCTCCGATGCTACTTGTGATTAGTCAACCCGACACTCCAGGACAATCGCGCATCCCCCATGCCACAGACGAAGTCGACATGGTTATGCAAACAGCTTCGGCAGCGGGTTGGCCAGAAGGGAAATTACAGCACTTTGACGGTGCCGATGCTACAATTGATCAAGTTTCCACCGCGCTGGATACGTGCTCTTGGGTGCATTTCGCCTGCCATGCAATGCAAGATACAAGGGACGGAATGGAGAGCGCATTCGCGTTGGAGGATGGAAGGCTAAAGCTATCTGTGATCGCGGCTAAGCGACTCGCTTCCGCTCGATTTGCGTTCCTTTCGACATGCCAGTCAGCAGCTGGGCTACAGGATTCCCCTGGAGAGGCCATCCATCTCTCCGCGGGAATGCAGTTTGCTGGATTTTCGAGCGTCATTGCCACAATGTGGAGCATTCAGGATAAAGATGCCCCTGTCATCGCCAGACATACCTATGAATACCTCCTGCGGAACGGGCTGGACAAGGTTGATCTCACCGAAGCAGCTGCTGCGTTAAATTACGCAGTATCTCAACTTCGAAAAGATACAAACGTGACGGTGGAAAGATGGGCGCCATTTGTGTACTATGGTGTTTAATGAGCTTGGTAAGTGATATTGCTCTCTTGAATGTGAGATCCGGACCACACTTACGAGGATATCCATGCAGTATCTCGTATGTGATGTTGTGTGTAGGACTTGCTTGCCAGGTTATTTGTTTATTTTCTGTGGAATGTGCATTCATTTTACTTTTGGACCCAGTACGGTGGCGTGAAGATTGCAGACATCGCTCTTGCAGAGCAAAATGGCAATCATTCAGTAAACTGCAGATATCAATGCCTCTACTAGAAACTAGCACTTACCTGGCACACACATTATGCAGACTGCATTCGGCATGAGGTTGTATCTGCATTCACATGAATGAATATACGCGCAACTAATGTGGGGTGGGTGGGTGAGATTATCGTGATCAGAGAGCCTCCCAACATAAATCTTTTTGAAGGTGGACTGAGACCTCGTTGGACGAGATGGCAATGAATAATCTGACATGCGGCCTGACTGATCAGTGATATACATTCCAACATTGGCTTCTGGTAGGCATTCCGAATGGTGGCCATATTTCTTGGGTCGTTGTGCCTCCCCTTCCTACACCATCAAGCACCACAGTTTCAATATTACAGGCATGCTTCTCTAGCTTGATAGCTTGGAATGGAAATATTGAGTAGGAATTGAAGGAATGGAATCGTCAGTGGCAGGTGGTAGCAAGTTGGTGGCGGAGGCACCTTCAAGAGCGAGGGACGTGACTTGAATGGTGTCCAGGAGACTAGAGGAGCCTTTGAATTATAATATATATTCGTTATGGGCCAATGGTAGTTCAAATTAAAGCCCAGAGCTGCGAGTCGTCTGTCATGTTACAATTACAATTTGATAGTACGAAGGAGCAAGACGGACAAAGAACGGAATGAATATCGTCAAGCTTTCAAATCATGCGCAATGGAGCCATCTAAGGCGCCGAAAAATACTTGTTGGCACTTTTTCAGGCGCCTGCCATACCAGCAATGCGGCTACCGATTGCGAGTCTTGTTCTGCCAACCCCGCGGGATCATCCCACTGTCGCCAGCCTCGAGGAATAAGTGCGAGAACTGGTAATAATATGTATCGCGATGACATAGGCGTCCCGTCCGGTTGCATCCGTATGCCCCAGCACTGTTGCCACACGTCTTGCAGCTCTGGTATGCGAGAAGAAAACTTGGTCTCAATATCCGCTGGACTCTGCAGATCCACTACGTTTATTTCCACGCGGGGCGTAGGCCTTTCCTGCCCGCCATCGTAATCCAGCACTAGCACAAGCTTGCGCCCGGGTTGCGATAACGGAGATCCAGAAGAATCGCGGAGGACTGACTTATTTTGTAAGTGATCCGAATGCGTAGCGTCATGTGCAATCGCATAGGCAAGGAATCGAAGATTGGGCCCAGAAAGGCCCACGCGCGCTGAGAATGAGCCGAACTTTGAGCATCAGTCGAGCAGAATGGTCAAAGAAAAAGGCATAGCCCACCTTTGGCCGAGTTACGCATAATTTGACACAGTTTTCGGTGGTCGCTACGCCAATGCCGCTGCTGGCATGTCGTGCTGCAATAACAGACGAAAGAGCATCCTGCGCAACGTCGTAATTTATCCTTGAAATTCAATAACATGCACTGCATGAATCACACGGTTGGAGATGAGAGGTCATCGGTAGATCATGATGCCCAGATGCTAAAACGTACCTGAGGATCTCCGCAAATGATGCTGCATACCCCGTCGCCTTTACGGTATCGCTCTTCAAGTTGCGTCCATTCCGCAAGGTCGGATTGGAATGTGTACAACACGTCTCCAATCGAACCACCTGGGATTCCAGTTGGGAATGCTGCTGCAATACCTCGGTTCATCGCCAATAGCAGGGGTCGATGGGCAGCAAAGCGGATGCAGATCGTCTGCAGTACACTCTCTAACATGTGGGTAAATGTCGTGTCGGAAGAAGGTTCCCTTATGAGTGCCATACGCGCGACCAGGGTGAAGAATGTCGTCTTCAGTAATCGCGCAAGACCTTCGTACCCAACTTCGCGCGTCCTAGGGCTTCGGAGAGTCACGTAGATCACCGTGATAGGCCCCAAAAGGATGCGTTTTGGTAGTGCTCGCCGGTTCTTCAAGTACCGTGCTCTCAAATTCAGGAGGAGATGGAACGTGTCAACCATCAATGTGATGGTGTGCGGCACAACACACATGATGGCGTCGAATAGGATGGCATCGGAGGATTGAATTTGCTCCCCGATGAACGAAATGTCCCCCTGGAGGATATTCGGGTCTGGTTCCAGCCGCTTCAGGTTTGTATTGACGCGGCAATACAGTAGCTTGACAACTTCGTCCTTGCTGCCTCCACAACCAGTGACAATGTGACCGAGAATGTCCGTAGACAAGTCGCTAGTGGGGGAAAGGCCCTTGGCGGGCCGAATCAGCATCGCTGCGATTTCGAGACCATAGACGGCTTCTGGATCCCGTGCTTCCTGGATCCACAGCGCCGCAGCCATGTCCAGCACGCCCTCCGTGTGTATTGCGGCAAGAGATAACGCGGTTTGTGGATCGCTGAAGAGGAAACTATGGAAAGCGCGGTATAGTGATACCCAGCGAGTCTTGCGGCGATCAGGATTGGGAGGACCGAACGCTCTGCGGGTGTACATCAATTTATGCTCGTGAAGCATTTGGAGCCATATCCAGATACTAGGCCATAACGGAAGTATCGCTGAATGAAGAACGGCTCCTTCGGATCCCATTGCCAGTAGCAGGGTGGCGACAATGCCCAATGTAGGATCAGACGACGGGAGGTCGAGGCAATGGCTAGGAGTAAAGGGCGCTACGAATTTGGTCCATCCGGTGATCGCAGAGCGAACAAGCGCTGTGCCGCACGCGCCCACCAGTTTCTCTTGTATATGATCCAACATATCGTCGAGAGGAAGTTGCTATAGTGAGTTTCAGCGTTTGCAATGCTTGCTTGTGGTGAAAAGCGGTTACGTGTAGCTGAAGCAGTCTCTCTGTATGATGGGCAGGGGCCATGCTTGCACTTGGGACAGGTCCAAGACAGATCACTGATCGAAGCGTGGTTGCGCGGTAGTCGTAAGTAGGTGCGAATAAAACAGAAAACGGTTGCGCCTTACTCCCGTGTGTGGACCAGCGGTTTCCGCACGGCGGGCTACTGCTAGCCGAAGTGGGTCGGCCCCTGCCCGAAGCCGTGCGCGACCTCGTGCTAGCCGAGCGCCTTCTGCCAGGGCGGCTCCTACAACGCCTACCACGGCAAGCCCGACGCGGTGTAGACGAAGTCCGGCTTAAGGAGCTGCGCGCGGAGCAGCCCGCACTAGCAGCGCGTGAACTACGGCTGGAACACGAGGACCTACCGCACGCGCCGCCGCTACCACTGGAGCAGCAAGCAGACGCTATACCTCCGCAATCACCCACCTGTTACAATTACCCCTCGCCTCCCCACGCCTCTATCTCCTCCACTTCGTCCCTTCTGCCGCGTGGAACAGTGCCACGAGCTCCGGCTCCAGCATCATAAACTACAGCTCCAGGTACATACCGTTCTAATCGATCACGAGATATAGTCGTCTATTTGGTTCGTCTAATAGCTGCTCGTATGGACGAGCGCCTAGAAGAAGGTATACTACGCGCAGTAGAGCAGCGGCAGGTCGAGTTGTTGACCCGGCGCGTGCAAATAGAAGCGGTAGAGAAGCGGTTCATTTAGCTCTCGTCCGCCAAAAGCGCACCCCCAAACACGCTCGCCCCTTATTGCCCCCCACCAGCCCCTATATTTAGTCGCTGCGTGTTCGCCCTGCTACTACCGTTGCGTGCTAAGGAGCAGCTCGAGCGCTTCGGCGCCCGGGCCTACCGTAACCGCGGTCCCCTAAACTCAGAGTCAGATCTTTCGTAGCTCCAGCGTCGACGACGACCAGCCTCCTTTCCCATATTGCTCCTGCAGCAACCCTAGGCTTCTCTTCTTGGCGAAATATTCCAGCAGCACACAACAACTCACTAGCGGTACATGCATACCGGTCCCAGTGCTCCGCGCCAACAAGGCTCCAACCGCGAGCTGCGCGCGGACTGAGACGCTGCTCCGTCAACTCCTGTATCCTCGCACAGCTATTCTACATCGTCCGCTCACACGTGTATTGTCCACACCCGTTTCGTTTCCCACCGTTCGAATTCCAGTGTTGCAGCAGTAACCGGTTGTATTGGAAGCTGCGATTGGTGGAGTGGAACTGAGAAGACGGCATTAGCGCGAGAGGGAGGCCGCAGTTCACTCGTTGGTGTCCTGGTGGGTATACTGGTCCACGTATCTGTCTCGTGCCGACTAAGGGTCTAACGGGTCTAGGTCTCAGGCTCAGTCTTTTTGGTGACGACCCGCCACCCCTGCTGCAAACACGGCCGACGTGGACCCTCAACCAACTCTCGCTCATCGACCCCGTTTTGTGAAATATAGAATCGTACCATACATATATGAGATGGGTCTCTTACTTAGTGATACAAATAGTTCCGTAGTTCCGAGCCGGAGTGACTGCGGGTGAGGCCTCCACGTTGACGAAAAGAATCACGGGACACTTTAAGCACGCCCCGGAGACCTAGGGCAGGACGGGTGGGAGCTGTGTGCCAATACACCACAATAGGGACGGCGGGAAAGCGCGTTTCACAAACAGGTGCCCGAGGTGAGGAGCTTGAGCCTACGTAATGGAGTGAACCAGGGTTGACGTTGTCGATGACGACCACGTAGATAGCTCAACCTTCGAAGGTTCTATAAGTTGTTCCGAGGTTTCGGGGGTTTTCCGGCCTTAGGGACGGAAACCAGCTTGTAGTCGTGAGACGAACAAAGGGCCCGGACAACCGCTCTGCGAAACTGCACAGAGTAGTAAAGACAAGATGCGCGTGGAGAGATTGGCTCGAGGTTGGCAGATAGGCGAATTGCGCCAGTTGGCAGAGGCGAGGGCGCTTGGAAGTCTCCCTTCCGTACCGGTGGCGGGAGCTACAAGAAGACGCTGTACACAGGCGGAAGATGGCGTATGAAGACTACCTGAGCCAGAGCCAGAGACTTAACGGAGAGCGATACTATAAACGAGGCGTTTGTCTAGTCGCGACGTCGAGGAGCTGCGGCCGTTAGTAGGTCGTTGTGAACGCAACGCCGGGTGGTCAGTGATCAGCGGTCTCATATACCCGTACCGAGGTTTAGCAGGTTCGCCTAACGCCTGCGCGAGAGCTGGTGGTTGGTGGCTGGTGGCTGGTAGTTTGCCACAAGCGCTACACCCGTAAACCGTACCTAGGAGCTGCGGCTGGGCCCGCTATTATCTGTATGCCGCGCGACGTTGTGCGACATGACAGAGGGAAGTTGAAATAGTAGTCGGGTGGTTGTAGTTGTATGAAGCTTCTGTGTAGTTCTAATTTGTGTAACACGCCCCACGAGAAAACAGATGGTGACGATGACGAGTCAATGCCAGATGACGTCGTTCTGTACGATTTCGCCGTATACTAGTACCGCACCGCTCGTGTTTATCGGTACGGTACCATAGTGACCATACGTGGGCCCGGGTAGACAGTTTCCCATCGATGCGAAGGCGGATCCATGGGCGAGCGGCTGAACTGGGGTCCTCAGTCCTGCGCCTTCGAATCTGACGGGGTAAGTTGTGTGTGTTGTTATGGTCAGGAGCGCGAGCAAGGGTCTCTTACCGTGCCGAGTCTAGTCCTTAGTGTTCACGGTAGATTCACAGCGAAAGAATGGAGACTATACGAGATACTTAAATCTTAACCTGAAGTTATCAGCGTGTAATCGAATCGCTCCCCAACTTGCGGTGCCGAAGGGAGCCCAGAGTTAGGACATTACTGGCTGGATCATGAATGCCGGCTCATCGTTGTACTACGCAACGTGCGAACTTTTAGAGGTCAACATAAGTCAAACGCCGCGGGTGGTCGACGTGCTAGGCGAGCTGGTCGCGGGAGTAGTGAAGGCGGAAACTGACGGGGTGCGAGTCGTGGAGGAGCACCGAGTGGAGGAGGCGGAGGCAGAACTAGAGGCGGCGCGACGGGCACTGGAGGCGGAGGTGAAGCCGGAAGTGCGACGCTATGGGTAGGCCATAGAAATGCCGCAAGCACTGCTCTGAATCGTGGTCCTGGAGGTAGGGGAGCCGCGCGCGCTGCTGGTGGAGGCCGTGGCACGAGTACGGGTGGTGCAGACGCGGGCGGCGCGCGTCCTTCGCCGGAAGCCGCCCTCAGAGCATGCAGCCGGGCGAGTGGGTGCGCATGCAGGGGAGACGCCAGCGGAGCGCGCCGTCCGGGTCCGGTACCCTACGACTAGGCCCGCAACGCCCCCTTACGCGTCGCTCCTTCCGCTTCGCCGCGTCTGCGCTGCTTATGCGTCGCCTCTCCCCCCACTTCGCGAACACGCCGCCGTGCTGCCCCGGGTCCTCGCCCAACTCGCCGGGCCACTCCAACCCGTCGCGCTCCACCAGCACCTAGTGCTGCTAGCACGGGTGGCCCTAGAACCCCAAGTCGCCTCGGGCGGCGCAAGCACTGACAGGGCCCAGTCGTGCGTGTAGCTTGCGTTCTCCGCCCCGCCTGCGTGACTAACTACAGAAACTAGGGTTTACTCGTTTGTCCGCCTACCCCATACAGTGACGTCGAGTAAGGCACCGGGAGCATGCCCACCTTGACCTGTCGTAAGTCGCGCGCCCAAGACGAGCGCGGTCTCCCACCCTTGCGTGGGCGGGCTCGTACCGTTGCTGTCCGTGGGGAGGAAGCGGTAATAGCAGCGGCGGGTGGTCGGGCTTACGTTCGCGCGAGGCTACCGGGCCGTGGCACGAGAAACTCTTAGGGCCATGAAAGAGTATGCCGTGGAGGTGGTGGGGCGCGTCGCGGCTGCGCTCCCACGACTCGGGGCTAGGTGTGTGCTAACGGTGCGCACCAGCCTCGTCCACGCGCCCCTCCTCGCGCCACTCGCGGCTATGCCAGTGTAGCTTACCCCACCACCCCTAGCGACACCTGTGACCGCTCCGACTATAACCGCTCGTTCCTAGTTTTCACCTCTAAGTCCTCTGCATCCAACTGCATGGATGACCAAAACTTATCATGTTAGACGTTGCGCCATAACACTTACTATAGGGATGCGGGGTACAGAAGACGGGACCGGAGAAAGAACCCGTGTAGTAGTAGCTGTAACACCGTTCCGTAATTTAGTCTTGCGCGCAACGTGTCGTACCTGCTACATAAGCCATCCTGATCGACTCTCTTCTGCGCGGCCTCGCTGCGCAAGTACCCAATACATATTCACCGACGTATACGTACACGCCGCATGGTTGAAACACTGCGACACCGTAAGAGGCTAAAGACCCGTTCGGCAGCGCGCCGATAGTCATATGCGTCCAAGCTAGTATTAACAGATCACAAACGCAACCCTCTGATCACTGGTGACGGAACCAACTTGTCAAACTTCACAACCGGTGGAGGTGACGACGGTACGACCTTTGAAACGAGAACGTTGGGTTAACCGTTTGTAGTTGAAATACCGAAGATCTTCCTAGCTGAACCCGAAGCTCTTGCAATTGATATCAGACCAGACCTCTGAACGCCTAATGTACTGCGTAGGAGGACGGCGGGAGAGGAGAGCGAGAGGGATGCTGAAAGCCGTGAACGTCGAGCAGTAAAAGTAGTATGCGCGCATAGTCGAGGGTTCGAGGATGGTAGGAGCTGAGTAATTGGC